>JACBKR010005870.1:0-15854 GCA_014218235.1 Colocasia esculenta | reverse complement strand
CACTCAGGCTATAAGAGCTCACAACGCTCGCTCTCACTGTTGCTGACAACACACGGCGCCACAGCCGCCTCTGCAACCCGTCCGACACCGAGCTCCGCGACGACGAGCCCCTAGCTGAAGGAAGTAGGGGGGGGTAAGCCTCGCGAAAACTGGCCCAGTAGGGATTACCAGTCCCTCACCGGCCAGAGCAGCAGGAACTCCAAAAATAGGAAACTACACTAGAAAGTTGTAAAGCAGGAAAAACTACAGCATGATACTACTAAGCAACAGAAGAGAACAGTACAATGCCACGACCACCAACCAAGGTCGTGGCACACACACGACACCCGTAGAAAAAACCACAGAGTCGGGCACAAGCGGAAGCAGTGCTCAGCACACCTGCCGAGACCACAAAACAACCAAGTGAGAACGATGTCTCACCGCAAGCACGGCCACCTTAGACCTCTACAAGGTCGAGGGCCACAAGCAGAACACACTCCGGACACACCGCCAGGTCGGGAAGCTACACACGCCGGTGCCATCACGGGCTGGCACCCAAGAATGGGACCACGGAACCGAGAGAGAACACCGAAGCGGGAACCACCAGAAGCACGGGTCTGCCCAAGGCCAGACCAACGACGCCCACGGGAGTAAACACAGCCAGGCTAAAACCGTCGTGCAAGCTAGGGCAACGAGGAACACTCGGAACGTCAATAGGAAAACGCCGTCACAACAACAGCAACCAAGCCACGCCACTAGCAGCCAAGAGAGGGGGACCGCAGTCCACACACACTCGCTCCTAGCCTAGCTCTGCTCACCCTGCGAAGGGCGAGACAGAGCCGCCACAGAAAACACAACACACACGCAACACCGCAGCCTGGCCAAGCTGCGGCCTCATGCCTAGCACCACTACGTGGCTCCGGAACCAACGCAGAGAGAGAGAGGCAGAGAGAAAGGATGTCTGGTCTGCGCCAGGAAAGCACTCCAAACCCCTCGGCGTCCCAGACCCAGACAAGAGAGCTCTACAAATGACTCAGCGCGCTGTCCAAACCTCGTTTTCCCCTCAGCTCCAGAGTCCGCTCACGTGGGCTGCCAACTCGAGCACACTCGTAGCCCGGAGTACTCCCTCAATAGGCTCCCAGAGGGATGGGGGTCCCAGAAAACGGGGACAACCTCTGAACGGGACAAGCCCTCAAGTGCCAAGCACCGGGCGAACAGGCGGGGCAGCACAACAAAACCACGCCAAACTGTTGGCTTGTAACACACGACAGCCCAGCGAGCGAGAGGCACACACGAACCCTCAAAAGGGGCCGTTGGCCAACCAAGGCACGCACGAACGGCCAAAACCTCGGAGCACTACCAGAAGTACAGAAAGTCGGTCGCTTTGCTAACAATCGATTGACCTCCAGTCAATCGATTGTTAGACAGACGCGACCCTCCTGGCACCATTGCCAGGACACGGCCACGAAGGTGTCACCTTCGGTCACTGAACGTAGGGAGGCAACCTGCCGCGTTCCCTACCAGAAGGTCTAAGGGCAAAGCTTGCCCTGGGGCACACGCGACACACAAAACAGGCCACGGAAACCACCCAAGGAGCACAGGCACTGTCGCGCCCCCACAGGGCGTCGCGATGCCATCGTGAGGGGGAAGGGTACCGTGACAATAGCCTTGATGCGACTGGGCAGCGCGTCATGATAGGCTCCCTGTCACGACGGGAAACTAGGTCGTGACAGCGACCCTTATCGCGATCGCTAGCCGCGCCGCGATAAGGTCGTGCCCGACTGGGGCGACGCCTCTACTGATGTCGCGATGCACACCGCCGGCCGCGACATCAGTCGGGAGGCAGACCAAGGATGCTCCATCCCAGGCTGCCCTGAACCATACAAACATGCACACACGGGGAGGGGAGCATGGGGAAAGCTGTAAAGCTAACTACAAAACCCCGAGGACTCCCGATCCACCCGGATTGGGAAGGGCACAAGAAATCCCTACCTTAAACGAAGAAGAACCGAACCCCATAGGGCCCTTCTCGTAGGAAAGAACACCTCATTCTCGCTCCACGCATGCTCACGACGATGGGACACCACGCACGGCCCTCCTCTTCGCCTGAAACACACAAAGGGGAGAGAGAGGAGGAAGAGGTCGCCGGAGGGAGAGGGAGAGGGAGAAGGAAAGAAGAAGAGAGGGGGGGAAGGGGTAGCCAGCCTGCGCCTTAAGTGCTCGACACCCAGAACACAACGGACCGCCACGTCGCGTTACGGACCTTAACGCGATGGGTCAACGGACCGCGACAAGAATGCACCCCCCACAGGCGCCGCGACAACACGACAGCCATACTGACACACCTGCCACCCTGACAGGCATCAGATGACCGGACAGCGCAACACGACAAAACACTATCGCGACCCGTTGACCAGGCGCTACAAGAACGCGATGGGCAACCCGGACGCGACAAGAATGCGATGCACAAACTCGCCGCGACACGGATGACTGTCGCATCGGGCACCCCCGATGCGACACTGACGCGTCGCCCAGCCTGGACGCGTCAGTGCCAGTCATCCCAGATGCCAGATGGAAAGCCGGGAAGCTGGGTCTTACAGTTCGCAGAGAACGTAGTGGTAGTGGGAGGGGCTCTATTCCCTCTTCTACGGTGTCTATTCTGGGCATAGGTATATTGACTGAAATTTTTGCCTATATATGTAAAAATTATATATTGACTAATGCGATGTATTTCTTACATCTGGTGGGAGTGGAGATGCCCTACTCTGAGCATAGGTTTGTCAATGCCAATTTTATATGTAAATATGTATTTATTAGAGTAAATTCTTATGACATTTGATTCTTATAGACCTGAGTGACCTTCTAGCAGCTGCATAGAGCACACTGCCAGAACGATTGCCATTGCTCTTAACACCATTGATTGGTACATATATATTTTTATTCTTTCTACAATTTTATCTTTAGATGTTGATACAATAGTTTATACATTATGAAAATTCTGATTAACTACTTCTATTTGCAATAGGCTCACAACAAGATGATGTCACCAGTTGTTAGAAGGGTGATGAGCGAGAGGTAAGTCCCGCACATCTCTGTGCTAGATCTCGGGTAAAATATTAATTCATGAATTATGTTCATTATCACTCCATAACATTTGTAATGCTAACCATTTTAACATATGTAATTACATAAGAAAATTAGAGCCTAGTGGGGATTCCTGTTACATTATAACTCTCCTTCAAGTGCGTATCCCTAGCCTAGTATTCTCCATTTGACAATTTTGATGGGCGTCCAAGATTTATGTTCGACATCTTTACAATATACAATTTAATCTTTTTAAATCATGTCTTTTCCACCTCTTTCTTTCACTATACTAACTTATGTAATTTAATTTCCTTACAGTATCAATATGAGTTCAAAATGGAAGGGGATGTCCCCGAGCTCAGTTTACCTAGAAGGCTATTGCTCAAATCAATTATAGAAAATTATTGTGGGAGAACTGGGACAATGTAGTGAAGCTTTCTGACAATGAGAATCCAAATTTGTGGAAGGAGCATGGCCCATCATGGATAAGGCGGGAGTATTTGGAGCTACTTTCTGACAAATGGGTCAATCCCAAATGGCTAGAAAAGTCCCAGATAGCCAAAGCTAAATGGGCCGCACAACTAGAAAAAAAATCAGCATAGGAGTGGCCCTCCGATAAAATGGTAAGTAACTTTCTAGTTGAAAATTATTTTATTAATGTATGTCCTAATTTTTTTTCTCTGTTGTAAATAGACTTAGGAGCTTATGTTGACCACTCCTATATATTTATCCTTAGATTTTGAAGATAACTAAAACTTATGAAGTGATAACATAAACTCATGAATATATTTATTATCGATATAACTTCTATCAGTTAGCATTTTGATTACTGAACAAATGCCATTCTGATTGTTGAATGAATTATCTTTCCAATTATCAGATGAATCATTATTCAAATTGTTGGAGTTCTAGTTGTCTATTTTTCGAACTCGAATTAATCGATTATCTTCATTGTCCTCTTCAGAAATAATCAGTTATCTAATTAATCGATTATTCTTCTTTCACTTCATCAAATAATCAGTTATTTCATGTTGTACACATAGATGAATATAATAATCAATTATTTTGTAGTGCACATGTCACGCCCCGCCAATTAGCAGTGGAATAAATCGGGAGACGTGAGCAAGGTGCATAGTAGTGTAAATTGCACCACAGTTAAGTGATTCAGAGCATCTAATGAACAATAAATTGGAATAAACTCTTCATTTCATTAAATTTTCACTAAGACTATTACAACCACTAATTCAGAGCCAATACATAGGCTCAATGACATCATTACATTGAAAAGAAATCTAATGCAATATCTACTAGACTCCATGGTACTAGAGTAACTTTAGGATTGACTCCAGGTCGCTCAACAATCTGGTCCTTTCCCTTTGATGTGTGTGACGTCATCGTCCGACTTGCCTGAAACACATATGATAAATAACGTAGGATGAGCGATAACGCCCAGTAGGATTATATCTCATAGTGTGGGCATGCTTTACATGATTAATATATTAAAAGCAGAGTCACTAATGATAGAGAGAACCAAGTATAGTCAAGTAAGCAATAAGTTGAGTAGCATGGTTCAAATAGCACATGAATCAAGTATATCACCAAAAATGATTAAAATCAACTCACGGTAGAAAGTGATATCCAAAACGATAGCAAGTAACGTCATTGTCAAGCAATAGCAAGTAACACGTATAGCAAGGAGAGAGAGAGTAGTTGGCCATATAGAGAGTAAATTGCACTTTGATTGATTTTCCTCAATCGAAATAGTAGCACTTTGATTAACTTTCGTCATCGAGATAGTATTGCACTTTGGTTATCCGTAGATAGCTGAGAGAGAGTATAGCACTATGTTGTCAATAGACAACGAGAGAATATAGCACTTTGTTTGTCAATAGACAACGAGAGAATATAGCACTTTGTTTGTCAATAGACAACGAAAGAATATAGCACTTTGTTTGTCACTAGACAACGAGAGAATATAGGACTTTATTTTGATTATCTTTGATTAATCTAGATAGTATGGCACTTGGATGTAATGCCGAACATCCTGACCATTAAACTCCCGCAGGCAAATGGCACTTTTCGGGCGCTCCCCCAGGACCAGATCAGGCCCTTTATAATATTGCCTGGCATTAGTTATATTTTTTATCTTAGACAATAGTCAAATGGCCAATAGAGAGTACCAAGAAATAGATGAGAGTACTTGATGAATAGACGAGAAAGTAGAGAGAAAGTGGATAGATGAGCGAGTAGAGTATAGATGAAAACTATAGGTCATTGCACATAAAATGACGGTTAAACAGGCCATAGTAACAGTTGCACAACAAACATGACTGGTGTTGGCAGTCAGTTAGAACTCACTACCCTTCCACTGGCCATGTCAAGCACAGGTCAAGAGGTCTAGCGTGATTAAAGATAAGAGAGAACTTCTAAAGCCATTTGGATCATATTGATCCCTAAGGGTGTTATAGGTGTTAGGGTACAACCAGCTTGGTCTCCATGAGGGATCCCACAGGATTACGGAGTCTTACGGAGGTCTTAATAAAAGGTCTCTTGTCTACCATAACGGAATGTCCAATAGAGAGGTTCCAACTTTTCAAGAGAGTAGTGTGTAGAGAAAATGAGTTGTTCGACGTTCTAGAGGAATTCTAGAACAGTGGAGCGGCGATAACGGTATTCCAAATCCATGTGCGAAATGGAAACAATGTCATTATTATCATGGGTGAATAATGTGCAATTATTGAAGTAAATTACCAGATAATTTATTCATGTATTTTCTGCATGGTTTCATGGCAAGGATAATCGTTTGGTGTGTGCATGTGCATGAAATAATGAGAGCATAGAAGAGTCGTGCACAATAGCTTTTAATTAAAGAAACATGTAAATATATCAAGTTTACTAACATGGTTAATTACTGTTCATTACACAGTATTACAGGTCATAAACATGCTTAACAAGCCCAATTAAATCATTAAGTTGAACAATAATGGTTTCTGGAATAACACAGTTAAATCGCGACGAGTATGATGGTCGCGTTTAACAAACATCGATTTTGACAGAAACGCAACGACGTTGGCAGTCGCGTTCAGGCTAACTACACAGAGAACGAATCGATTGGAGACTCGAAATCGTGACGTGAAGGTCCACCGCGTTAATAGGACTCGCTACAGAATCGCGACGCCAAGGCACGTCGCGTTCATACAAACCCTAATTTTTGAAAGGGCACAGATATCCAAAAGCGGGAAACAATGTAAAAACGTGACGACCTTAGTGGTCACGTTTCAGAGAACTTCTGACAGTCAACGGGCACATAGTTTAATGCATTGTACGAGGGAACAACTAAAATGTGACGACATGGGTTGTCACCTTTCAGGTAAATGCGACGGTCATGTCCGACGCGATACCAGTCGACGAATACGTGACGTATGGTTACGTCGCGATTCAACGTTCAACCCGAGAACAGTATAAACATGCAGCGATCTTCATGCAATGGTTAAAACTCACAAACTAGGGTACTTGGGACAAAGTGGTGAACATGAAACTTGTAGGGTACATCAAGTAGAAGAGAACTATGCCTTTGGACATAATCAATTTGGTCTTGTTAGGCGTGCAAACTAGCATGAACAAGAAACGACACAGACATGCATGCTGATGGGAAAATGCTTATAACTCGATGGATACATGATGAAAATTAGGCAAACCACTTGCATATGAAACTAGACAAGATGCACTACAAGATGGTATGAGTTTAGTTCTTCTTCAGCCCAAGAATACCTACCTTTGTGAAGATCTAACACCGGGTTGTGCACAGGTCGCAGTAGAGCACGGTTGAGGAAGAAACTCCGTTCTCCAGTAGTTTCCTTTGCTCTGGTGCCCTAGCTTGGCCTCCCACAACCCCAACACATTGGTGAACCTTCCCCTTTAGTCTTAGGACAAATACTTATATGTCTAGGGTTTATTTCAAGTCCTAACACAACTAGGAAATGATGTGCGGCGGCCATGGCTGGTTTCCTTCCTGTTTGGAGATCTCTCCCTCCCAATTGGAGTAGAAATACCATTAGAAAGTTCTTGCTATGGTTGGTCACAAAATTGGTTGCCATGCATGGCTAATTACCATTGTTTAAAACCCTAATTTGTCCTTTCCTATTTTCTATATAATTATAGTCACGAATTTCTTGGGGTATTTCTTCCTATCCCATAATCCAACTCCTAACTTGGCCCATTAACCTTGAGGTGAGCTATTTTAATAAAGCCCATTACTTCTTGTTGTTTATTGAGCTTTAATTAATTCATTTTCTTTTAGTATTTCTATTTATTTATTGATTTAAAATATCGGGTTACTATAATTCTTCTTTAGAGATTAATAGATATTGTCAATTCAATATTATCTGGTTATTCTTTTACCTTTACCTTCTTCTTTTGATCAAATATTTAATTTACTATTATTGTTATTATTATATATTATTATTATTATATTATTATTATTTCTTTATTTGTTTAAAAAAAATCTGGGGTATTACACACATCTTAAGATCTGCTACCTTGACATATTTTTGTCCATTCAATGACATGATACCCAAAATGTCTTTTATGTATCAAATATTTGAATGAGAATTGTTTAATCTGATATATGTCTTGCATGTACCCATTATTACTTTATGACTATTCTAAAAGAAGTAATGTGTGCTAAAAGAATATTTTATTGCTCTCATCTCAAAACTTTTCAAAAGAAAGATTTATTTTATTGGTAAAAGTACGGTGAAGCCTTTATGATATCTTTGTTTCACTATAGCAAATCTTCTTACGTAAGGGCTCAACGTTCAAATCTCTAAAACGGTTTTTTGTGTGTCGAATGTCTATTAGTTGATGGATTATTTTATTTATAATACTTGTCTTAAAATGTACATCAGACATGCCAGCTGTGGTCTGCCAAGATAAGCTACTTTTTTGTAGGTATCTGGAAGCACACTAACCCTGACCTTGGGACTGTACACCAGCCGTTTGTATGAGGATATACAACCAAGGCTACAGTAAGAAAAAGAAGATCTTTTGCTGAAAGGAAACTGTTGATCGTGTCAAGACAGTGTCTAACGTACACATCACTGTAAGACAACGATCAACCCAACGGCTATGAAAGAATGTGACTATAAAAGAAATCAACATGGAACTATTACAAGGAGAATGCATCGAAGCCACATAGAACATACAAAAAGTTTTTGAAGTGTGACCTGATTGCTGATGTGAAGGAGAAAAAGCTCAACCTCTAGAGAAGCTTTCATTCTAATCTTCTTCCTACTCAACGTGAAAAGCATGTTGAAGAAGATAACTTTGAAGAAAAGAGTTCATCTCTCAGCCATGCCCGCAAAGCTCAAGATCATTCACTTGATGAGCATTGAAGGCCTAACTACAATGAGATTCCTGCTGCTTATCTTTTCTATTTGTTGGAACAAATTTATTGTGCTTACTATGTGCCTTATCTGTCTAGCTTCACATACATTCTTTCTCTAGCACATCTTCTCTCTAGAAATAGAGGTGACTGGCCAGAGGTCTGTATCTGATGGTGTTCCTCCGTGAAAGGAGAAGACCTATTGTTCATGTGTATTTTCCACCCTTGGGGTGAAGACCTATCTGTGCGGCAGCAGGTGTGGTAACCAACCAGAGGTCTGTATCTGGTGGTGTCCTCCTTGGTTAGAAGGAGAAGACTTGATTCAGTCATCTGATTGTTCCACCTCATAGGTGAAGGCCTATGGTTTAGGCGGGTAGATTCCACATGTGGAAGGAGGTGAAGACCTGAGGTGATCAGGTGATTGCAGTACCTACTCGAGGTTGATATCTAGTGTTGTATCCTTAGGTTGTAGTTTCAATTGGGTAGTGAAAATCTCAAGGTGTTTTCCCTTGAGGACTGGACGTAGGTGTTAAGTGGGTCAACACTGAACCAGGATAAATCTTGGCGTCATGCTTGCTGGACTGTGTGACTGTTTTCTCTCTTGTATGATCGATCGCATCCTTAGCTCATCATTTAATCACTTGCCAACAAATAGAAGTTTATTTATGTTTCTTACTATTTTGTTAGATAGTGTTTATACTTTGTTAAACCATCAAATATAAATAAGTACCACGATTAGAACCTATTCACCCCCCTCTAGGTCTCTATAGCTTGGGCAACAAGTTGTATCAGGGCCTTGGTCTCTCATATTTTAGGGTCTCACGACTTGAGAGAAAATATCTAAGCTATGGAGAACTTCAGTAGTGAAGGTCATTCCATCATCCGACCGCCACTCTTTGATGGTACAGATTTTACCTATTGGAAAACACATATGGAAGTGTTTCTCAAAAGTCAAAGCTACGATCTATGGAGTGTGATCGAAAATGGAGATAAAAAAGTTACTCTTAAAGAAGGTGAAACTGAACTATCTAAGGAAGCTAAAAATAAGCTAACACTAAATGCTAGAGCTAGGAATATTCTCTGTTGTGCTATCTTTAGGAAAGAGTTCAATCACATCTCTGCTTGTACCACAACCAAAGAAATATGGGACAAGATCTCTCTCATATAAAGGTACAAACAAGGTAAAGGAAACAAAAGTGGACATCATGATTGCCAAGCTTGAAAATTTCAAGATGTTATCTGGGGAGACCATATCAGAAATATATGAAAGATTCGCGGACATCACCAATGCATTGGCAGCACTAGGTAAGACTCACTCCACCTATGACATGATTAGAAAATTACTTCGCTTTCTTTCAGGTGCATGGACAGCAAAAGTTATAGAAATTGAAGAGGCCAATGACTTGAGAAAGTTTACCATGGAAGAACTAATCAGGTCACTGATGGCTCACGAGTATCACGTGCAACCACAAGATGAAGGAGCATCAAATGTATTTAAGGCTAGTCAAGAGGATGGTTCTTCATACGAAGAACATAGTAAAGTATCTTCCAACGAGGAAGAAGAAGTATCTATGCTTTCAAGAAGAATCCAAAGAATCTTACACAGAAGAAAAGGAAGGTATCCAAATGCAAGTCACGACAGAAGAAGATTTGTCAAAGAAAAAGCCTATGAAAAAGAACACACTATATGCTACAAATGCAAACAATCAAGACATCTGAATACAAATGTCCAAGGCTCAAGAAAAGGGAAGAAAGAGATAGAGATAAAAGGAAGAATCCAAACCTCAAATATGAGAATAATTCTAGAAAGAAAGCAATGGCAACTTGGGATGATGAGGACACAGACGTCACATCATGCTCATATAAGAAAGAAGACAAGGCAAACTTGGCCTTAATGGTTGACCATGATCAAGTATTATTTGACTCATCTTATGATTCCTTTACTGAAAAGACGATGATTACACTATAAAAGATGCATTCAAAGAGTTGTTTGAAAACTTTAAGAAATTTCACAGAGAGCTAAAAGAACTAAAAGAGAAACACACTAATACACTGGAAGTAAATAATCGATTAATAAGAGAAGTCAACAGTCGTACAGAATAAAATAATCGATTAATTGTTGAAGTTAACAAATTAATAGAAGAAAATAATCAACTAAAGCTTGATATTATCAAAATTGCAAAAAAGGGAGAAAACTCCAACATAAATAGAATGTGATGAATCTTCAAAAACCCAAAAGGGTCAAAGAATAGCGACTAATAGTTAGGCAACAAATAACATCATGATTAATCAGTTAAAGTTCGAAAATAATCGATTAAAAAGTATCGTATGTAAATTTGTTGCAGAAAGAAAAATATTAAGAATGATCTTGGAAAACCAAACCCATAATAGAAAGAAAAAGGGTATAGGATATATTCCACCAATAGATGAAGAAATTGTAATACATCCTCCTATCTATCCAACTTCAAAATTTGTTAAAGAGCAAATTAACATGAACGATGCTTGTCACAACTGTGGTAAACTGGGACATAATCAATGGAACTGTCCTAAAAGATTTAAGAAAGGGGTTGTGAATAAAACACAAATTAATAACACTAACCATGAAGGACCCAATAAAGATTGGGTACCTAAGCATTCCAAGTAATTACTTTATAGGTTGGTGCTAGAGTAACCAGAACCAAGTGGCATCTAGACAGTGGCTACTCTAAGCACATATCAAGGGTCCGTCATGCTTTCATTTCAACAATAACTAAAGAAGGCGGCATTGTATAGTATGGAGTCAAAAGCAATGGCAGAATAGTAAGAATCAATTAAATTGGATCAAATGGAATCAATATAATGAATAAGGAGTTGTACGTGGAAGGACTGAAACACTATGTGACAACATCAGCAAGTTATGCAACAAGGGACATGATGTGCAGTTCAAGGCCAATGATTGTGTCGTCACATATCCACGTTCAAAGGAAATCATGTTCACTGCAAAAAGTAGAACATATATGTACAAGATTCACTTGGATGAGCTGAAGGAACAAGACATTTGTTTGGAAGGTAGAGAATAGGAGTTTTGGCACAAGAGATTTGGCCAAGCTAGTCCAAGGTACTCTTCAGAAGCATCAACTAGTGGAAGAACTATCAAAGTCAAGTTTAGTACAATTATATATACAATCATTGTGCAAAAGGAGAACAAGTTAGAAGTAGTCTTAAATGCAAAATATTGTTACAACTCAGCAACTGTTGGAACTACTACACATGAACTGTAATGACACGATATTTTCGGATCCGTGTTTAATGGGTTTGGAGTTGTGCTATTGGCCAAGAGGTGGTCATTGGGACTTGTTTGTGGTTTCCGTGGGTTGTGTAGGCATTGTGGGCCTTATCTCTCAGCCCATTTAGCCCATTGGTTCACTGGTTGTGAACGCGACGGGGCATGTCGTCGCATTTTGAAACGCGACGGCTTACTACGTCACGATTCACAGAACCACCTTCACAGGCAGCGGCGTGTTGGTTCCCGAAAGGCGACGGTTACGGTCGACGCGGTTAAGAGTTAAACGCAATGTCTGACTACGTCGCGATTTTGAATGTGACTTAAATGCTCTGTTTTGCCCAAACAGAGCAGAGGAGCTCTATCCAAGCAAAGGGGAGGCTGCTAAGAGCTTCTCCGGCGATTCGGCTTTGTGGTGGTTCATGCGGCACGGGATCCACACAGGGATGGTGTTTGGAGCGTGGGTGTAACGACCCTCTTTATACCGGTACGATTATACCAATCCACATCGATATAATGAACGTCGTCATAGTGGGACATCAACCCAACACTAAATGGTAGGTTGATGTACATGAATAGCAAAGAGTACAGTGGAAATAAAGTAACAATTTATTTCATTCCATCATCATCATAATATCCACAGTCTATATAATGATAAATGAAAGAAAATACTAAAGTCTACATTAATACAACTTCAAATGAATTACATTATCCATTCTCAATTACATAGCTCCAAATTACATACTATGAAATGAAAGACATAACGTAGAGATCTCCACAATAAATGCTACTCCTCTCGCCGGAGTCGTTCCTAACTATTCCTCGGAAGAAGTGGAGACACCTGTACCTATACGCCGAAGCGAAGAATGAGTCTAAATAGACCCAGCAAGCAATCATATACATCATCCTACACACATCATATGCACATGCTAACATTCAATGGAAGTAATTATCAACATGTGGTATGGTTCATACAATTTAAATTTACTAAGCATGGAACTTATAGCATTAGAACACATGATACATGCTTTATCTCACTTACAACAATAAGATAAAAACCTATAACATGCTTTACACTGTTTAATAACATGCTTAAAAATTCAAATCTCATTCAATTCATATTATAATGTACATAATTTAGGCATGGAAATACTATAAAGTAAGCATCACACCTAGCATGGATTCTATTGAATTCTCATGAATTAAACACAGATTATACACACATTTACTTGTTATTTTAACATAAATAAACATATTCACAATGGTTTACACTTGTTCACATGTTAACACATTCACTTTACACTTTTACATGCTCATTTACACCTTGCACATTTCACAATTCACTTACACATATTCACATTTTTACACTTAGTTACCGTGACACATAGTCCAAACCATATTAGAAGACCACACATTCACATTCACATATCCATCACCTAGGCAACACAGTGATAAACCTTGGTTACTGCGCAGAACTGGGAGAAGCACTCTCCACCATAACCAGTGGTACTTGTCCACCTCCAAGATTTCATCCTAATGTCCATAGGATTTCACACACATTGAACCTTTCCGTAGGGACTTTACGCGGTACAATTCCACAGCCCTCTATGGTAGCAGTCCACACACGGCACAACTTATACACTTTTCACATATCACGCGTTGTCATAGTATTCACATACGTAACTCACACACATGCATTTAACACATATACATGAATCAGTTTACATGGTATACTTTTACTATTCACAATGGAAATTGACTCTTAATACAGACCTAACCTGCTGCTAACAATGAAACTTCATACAATTAACATTAGCATGCTTAACACGTCATTTTCGCTCATTAACTCATGACAGTACCTACTGTTATCAAAATGCAACAAAATTTTAATCACAGGTCCAACAGAAACCTATTACATGCTCAATTTCTCATACTTTTCAGATCTATAAAACAATTTTATAATTAAAAACATGCTTCAATCATATTTACCACTAAATTCAACTACACATGGCCCACAGTAGTATAGTCATGTATATCAGTTCAAAAACCTACTAACAATATACAGTCGCAGAAAGTTTTGAAATCCTAACTTAACATGGATCTATTTAAACAGAATTTATTAATGCTAATCATGCTCAATATCTTGTTACAGAAATTCTAATAAAGAGCGCAGTGACAAAAATTTGACCTAATCACATGGCATGATCTACTGAATATACTTGACCATATAAATTGTTACAGCAAGTAATCATGTCCAGAAATCTAGAAAATAGGTCATAAGGATCAAAGTATGCATGCTGTCAAAATCTGTTGAACTTGGCGGCACAGATGTTGCCGCCAACATAGGTTAACGGCACCATCGATGGCCGCTAACGATAGATCTTAACGGCACAAGATGTTGCCGTTAAGTTCTTGTTTGTGCAAACACAGATTGAACGCAGAAATAATGGTGAATGGGGGGTTCCAAGACACAAGGAAAATTCCCAAAAATTCCCTAGGACCTAGCTGACATGTGTAGGGTTAATGTACAAGAACTACTTGCCTCTTAAAAATTGCTAGATGCGATTAATTTGCCGGAGAAGCTCTCCTTGGCCAAGCCAAGAAGCCCTCCAATCTCCCCTCGATCCGGCTTCTGTGTTGATGGATGAAGCACGTCGGAGTTGGGGAAGCCTTCCTTGATGTTCAAAGCTACTTCTAGTCGATGTAGATTTCCCGGAATCACACCAAGTCGCAAATCCAGAGCCTCAAAGTTCAGGTTCGCACAATCTTTCTAAGGTTTTTGACAATAGCCAAAAAGGATCTAATTCGGCCAGGAGAAGGGTTTTTAAAGCTAGGGCAGTCGGGTACGCATTTAGGTAGAGGATCCTACCGTTGGATGGAGGTTTCCTAAACAGAAGGCGAGAAATCATGGACGTTTCGGATCTGAAATCGCACATGTTCTGGGAAGTAGACGTCCACCTCGGTTGCCACCAACTTAGAGTTGGCGTTCATCGATCTGGACGTCGAATCAACACTAACGTCCATGCATGTTGACGTTAAATGGTCCTTCGTCCAGAACACAGAAATGCAGAACACCAAGCTTACACTATGTACATACATAAATATAATGTACAATGTATTACATAAAACACCAATAATGTAAATAATTTAACAAGCATACGTAAATGTACAACTGTACTTATTATAATATGTATAGATAAATATATACACCATATATATAAACTGTACTCACAAGCATCTAAACATTACACAACCAAATATCTAAATAAGAGGGCAAAATTCGAGGGCTTTACAGTGGGTGCGCCGGCGATGTGGTGATTTCCGTGTTCTTCGGGCTTCTTCAGCTGGGTAGGGAGACTACCCTTGCGTTTTGGTTTGTTTTAATGGTTTTAAGGGGAGGAGGATGTATGGGTGGTATGCCATATCATGATCATCATTTTTATTGCTTTGGTTTGATATTTTGATCGGAAAGGTGTGGGGTTTCCCTGTGGAGAAGGTGGGTTCGGTCTGAGATCTGAACTCACTGTCGCGGTTGAAATGCGAAGGGGTGAACCATCGCATTCATGGTATGAACGCGACGCTCTGAGTCGGCGGGTTGTGGTTTTGTCCGGTGTGTTGTGGCGGTGGTTAGGACATGACCACTTGACCTGCCACTTATTAACCACGACGGTGTGGTCCGTGGCGATTTAGTGTAGTGATTAGTGTGGTCCTTATCGCGACGTGTCTATCGTCGTGATTTGGATGTTGACTGTCGTGTTTGACCGATCGAGCTAAAGGCGCGTATCGGGCCGTCGCGACATGGTTGCGGACACTGGGCCCTATCGCGTTAAGGCTTTGAAAGGCGTCCAGACAGGTCGTCACGATTTGAAAGGCGACGCCTGTGTCCGTCACGTTTTAGGTCTGTAGTAGTCTACTTTTGGTGCTTGGGTAGTGAGGTCTAGTGTGGAAACTAGCCTTGGTCTTTGCTATCTTTTAAGGCTACTTAAGATGATTAAGTTAGTAAAGCATGTGTAGGATTGATATATGAGTAGATAGTGAGTGTGTACATTGTATTGTATTAGGTTAAGGGGTAAGGTGCTAAGTGTGGGTGTTGCTATGGAGGTCATGAGATGACCAATGACAGGCACGGTTGTTGTGGTTTACGTA
>JACBKR010005869.1:0-15846 GCA_014218235.1 Colocasia esculenta | reverse complement strand
ATATACCCTTGCTCTACTTGCTAATTAGCCATTGTTTAACCTTAATTAAACATTGTTATTCATATTTGATCTGAATAAATATTAATGAGCAATAAATTGTATGAGTCTAATTAATTTAAAAGCTTTGTGCACAATCCATCATGCTCTTTTGATTTCATACACTTGCACACACTTAACCATCATGTTACCATTAAACCTTAGTAAATTACTCAATAATGTATCTGATAATTAAGTGAAACTAATTATCTAATTTTCCCTATTATTTAAATGACACATATCTTTGTTTTATTCGCATGATTTGTACACCGTTATCGCGTCCCTCTGCCTTCGAGCACTCGGGGCAAGACGGACAACATTTCGTTACACACTTTCTCTTGACTTGGACCACCTCTCCATCGGGAATACTCTCGACTAGACCAGAGACTCCTTGTCAAGGCCTCCGTGAGTCTTCTTGGCTTTGGCGCACGTCCATTGCCGACGAGCTGGTTGTACCTTTAAATCCTGTTACACTGTTAGGGATCAGTACGATCCAAACGGCCTTAGTAAGATCTCTCTTATCTTGTGATCACGCCGGACCACCTGGTCAGTGTTCTTAGCACGGCTAGTGGGCGGTGGTGACTTCTTCTACCAGACTGCCGGTACCCGACCTGGTGCTGTGCAACCGTTACTATCGTGATTTATCGTTATTTTACATTTATACCCCTATCTCATCTACTATCCTTGTACTCTTATCTATTCATGTTCACTCTACTATCTCGTCTATTCATCTAGTACTCTCTTGAGACTCTTGAGCTGTTGTGGCTCCCATTACTTGTACGATACATGACTGTCTAACGCCATAATATGGGTCCGGTGACCCTACTGACTTGAATACATATTGTGCAGGGCACGTAGAGTGTCCAAGGGGCTCCAATCTAGTCCTGGAGGCAGAGAGCCACCCGAAAATACCTACAGGGGCTATTGACGGTGTTCTGCATTGCACCGGTTCTGACTATCTCGACATTGGCTAGACACCTAACTGTTATACTATTAGTCTGAGGAGTTCAGACGTACTGTATCATTTCGGTGCTATTATTGTGCTAGCACTGACTGTTATAACTTTAGTCTGAGGAGTTCAGACGAAATGTACTATCGTTAAACGGCTACTGTCCCAAAGTGACTATCGCCGTACTCGACTAGTGCACTGTGGTGCAACCATACACGTTATCTCATTACATGTTATCTCTTTACACGCTATCTCTTTACATGCAATCTCGTTACACACTATATTGATATACAACCTATCTCGTTACACGCCACCTTGATACAAGCTATCCTATTACATATCATTTTGATACACGCTATCTTGTTATATGGTCTTTTCTCTATCATTCTAATTTTGCAATATTCTTGTGAAGTGTATTATCGTTCACATGTTATCGCATGCTATCATTCTAGTATGCCATCAATCTCTTATCATGTACTATTTCTCTCTTAACTGTACTTGATTGTTCTCTCTAGTTAACCTGCGTTACAAGACATTAATCACTTAAAGTATGCTTGTTTACACGAGATATTAAGTCCTACTGAGCATTATCGCTCACCCTTCGTTATTTGTTATTGTGTTTTCAGGTAAGTCAATGGATGACCTTACACACAACAACGAGATTGGACTGGAGTGATGAGCGTCCTGAAGTCATAGCGATGAAATATTCTTAGTACCTTAGAGTCTAGTTAGATATTTACTTTAGATTTCTTTTCTAATGTAATAATGTCATTGAGCCCTATGTTTTGGCTCTGAATTAGTGGTTGTAATAGTTTTGATGAATTATCAATAAAATGATGAGTTTTAATTGTAATTATTGTTCATTAGTTGCTCTAATATTTGTGAATGTATGCGCAATTACCTTACCATACACGTTGTTCATACCTTCCCGATTTATTCCGCTGCTAATTGGCGGGGTATGGCAAAAATTGACTCGATGGCTCCCTTGGACAGTGACCTAGTGGGTCTGCACAGGCCGTCGAATCAACCTAACCCGATGACCTGCACAGATCGCCGAATCAACCTGATCTGGTGACCTGCATAGGTCGCAAAATCTGAGACCCGGTGGGCCTACGCAGTGCCATCGGATCAAGTCAACTTCTTTGAATATTAGTGACCTGGTGGACCTGTGCAGTGCTATCGGATTTAGGCAACTCATCTAAACAGTGATCCGGTGCGGTTGTGCAGTGCCACTGAAATCAAGTCAACTCATTTGAACAGTGACCTAGTGGACCTGTGCAGTGCCACTGGATCAAGTCAACTTCTTTAAATAGACCAAGACCCCAGTGGGGTTGTGTAGTGCCACCAAATCAAGTCAGCTTATTTGAACAGTGACCCGATGGACCTGTGCAATGCTATCGGATCAAGACAACCTCCTTAGACAGTGACTCGGTGGGGTTGTGCTGTGCCACCGAATCAAGTCAACTCATTTGAACAGTGACCTGTGGTTGCCATCAGGTCGGGTTATACGATGTGATTGAGTTTCCGCCGATTTAATTATTTTGGTTTTCTCCCTCCGGCCATAATCCTACCTATTTATTTCATACACATGTATGGATGAACGAGATAAAAAATGCTGACATGGCAAACGTCGTTTTCTCGACATGACAAATACATGTACAAATAGATAAGTAAAAATAATAATACTGAGTGATAATAATAATAATAATTAAGTAAAAGTTAAAAGGGAAATAACAAATGAAACATTACCAGAAATGAAGGTGACAAAAGTAATAAACAAAAAAAAAAAGATGATAACAAGATAAATAGAATAAATAAATAAGTGAAATAATAATAATAATAATAACAAAAAAGTTTACCTCACACCCTCCACCGATCCATTACCTCCACTCATCATGCCTCCCTCTCCCCCCACCGAACCACCTGTGTTCTCACAGGCGCATGCATAAATTCCCCCCCACCTAATCACTCCTTCACACACAAACACAAACCAACTCCACCGAACCGTCCCGATACACACACACATAAAATCACACAAATTTCACACCGTAACAACTCCATTTGCCATATACACACGCATCCCCACTTTCAAATATACATAAACCCACACACGCACAAATTTACCTCATCTTCCAGCTCCATTTAATTAGCCATTTAAAAAAATGAATGATGATAATAAGATAATAATAACAAAAAAAACAAACAAACAAAAGAAACAACTCAAGAAATGAATAAATCAAAACCCTCAAAAAATGAAATGCCAGCTTTAAATCAAGTTCAAAAAAATGTAGTATGGCAATTCATAAGGTAGAATTTCAAATAAAATAACAAAAATACATGAATAATTTTAAATCCAATCTAGCAACCTTTAAACAAATACAAAAAGTAAAAAAAAAAATATTTCAAAGCAAAAAATCAAATTAAACAATCTAAATAAAAAAAGGATCAAATCAAATATTATAGGTTAAATATATAATTTAACCTCGAACCAAACTCAAATAAAATTCCAAATTCAATCTACAGATTCAAGATAAATTAAAGAGAAACAAATTTAAACAAAAGAGGTCTGAAATCAAATAAGACTTTACGTCAAATTGAGCAAACAATTAAAATATCGAATAAAAAGACCAATTAATAATGGATAAAAACAATTCCAAAGTAAATCAGACATGATAAAATATAAAAGAACAAAACATAACAAAATCAAATCAAATAATGCCGAATCAAACTCAGACTTTTTCAAATTACTCTAATAATTTCAAAATACATCAGATGTTACCTTTTGATCATCTCATTTTAGGCGTAATCAACTTTATATCATTAGGAACTCTCTTTATCGGATGTTTCCATTATAGGCCACAAGGCTCTTTTATTTTGGTGATCAATCAAGAGTTTTCTCTCTCAGAGAGATGTAATTAACATCGTTGCGCTTAGGCAGCGGCAAGATATTGGTCATGACCCGATCTCCACCTTTGCAAAGAGACTCAAAGTCTTCAGACTCTCGGAGACAGAACATGTTGTCACTCATGTGACTGGCACGTCTGTGCTATGCAATTATCGATTCATCTTTCATCTTAGTGGCTGATCACTTAGCACTAGACAGGACTTGAATTTGTAATATGCAGTTATACACATGAGAACATGATAAAATAAATACATAATAAATTGATGGATTATCCATAAATCTATTTCCACAGCGTGGCTCGTCCGGTGGGACCAAACTTCCCTTCATCTCTTCGCCAAAATAGAAAGTCTTGTGGCCTCTATACTCCATACTGACTGCCAGTTTGAACTGACTTGTAGGTCACTAACAGACTTATGGTTGAAGTGCGTTTCGGATCATAAATTATTCGGGACCACGTCCGGTATGGCTATCTTGCTATGTCAACTCGCTTTGGAGATTTTCTTCCAGTGGTCGAATTCCCCAACTTCTTGGAGGTGGCTTTCGTCCAAGTACTGCACAACAACATTGATGAAATAGCTGAAGAGGCACCAAAGACAGTCAGTTGCTAGGTGCATCATATGGACCGTGGTAACGAAAGAAGTGACAAGGGACCTAGGGTGCATCATGCTCGTGCTGGGTAGGCTACAACTGCCACTCCCAGCAATGCACATGTCTCTGGCTCTGAAAAGAGGCTATTGGTCGATGACATCAGAATCCATCTACAGAGCGGTCGTGCTGTAATGGAACCAAATCAAGTGGTGCCAGATGTTCCAACAAGAAATTCCTTCCAAGCGTCAGAGGGAAATAAATAGATGTATAACACCTTCAAAGGTAAATTGGCCTTAAACCCAATCAAATTCAAGCAAATTAGAATGCCCAAGAAGACCTAAGCTCTTCAAAGAGTGAAGCGAAAACATGAGAAAGTCAATGAAACAAATATGAAGGGAAAAATGGATGTTGATCAGCCAGCTGAAGCAACTTCCGTGCCAATGTTCAAATGTTATGCATGACAAGAGATTATTTTTTATTACACTGCATACCACAATAAGTGTATAAAGACCTTATTTAAATAAAGATAAGAGTTACTGGGTTCAAAATGCAATGGTCAAATTTAGGGACTAAAAAGTAATAAACATTTTGTCAAATACTTGCAAGGAAACTTCCTTGTAGGCCTATAAAAAGCCACAAACGGAACCCATACTTTACCACTTCCTTAGTTGTTGAAGTGTGGGAGGTGGGGGAATTGGTAGGATTGAGAAGGTAGAGGGGTGGGGAAGAGAGAGGATGATGAGGATGGGGTGTTGCAAAAATGCAAGTAGTTTCAGTACTTCTCTAGTTCTTGTTCTCATCCTCTCAACAGCTTGGAGCAGTGCAGAGGGTGAGAGGAGGAGTTCCGGGGGCCTGATGAGAACTGAAGAAGAGGAGATCAAATGGTTGTTTGAAGAATGGCAAGTGAAGCATGAGAAGTCATACCAGGATTTGGAGGAGAAGCAGAAGAGATTTGAGATATTCAGAAACAATCTCCAGTTCATTGATGAACACAATCGCCCTGAGAACAATCACTCATTCACCGTTGGCCTTAACGATTTTGCTGATTTATCCCATGAAGAATATAGATCTATGTTCCTCAGTCCCCAGCTCAATATGAGTAGACTATTCCCTGACCTTCCCATGTCAGATTTGTATTTGCCAACAGATCAGATAGAACCACCAGCTTCAGTCGACTGGCGACGCCTTGGAGCAGTGGGTCCAGTGAAATACCAAGACCATTGTGGTAGGTTGCTTAATTCACTGCTTACTCCTTCAATTACTTTTTTTTTCAGCTGTATAAGACTACAATTTTTATAGCAGCTAGTCTCGTTATACAGTTGATTGTCGCATTAATTAATTCTTCACATATAACCCAGTCGATTATAACACTTTTGTTGCACACAACTTAAATTGCCAGGAACAAATATGTATCTTCTTCAGAGGCAGCTAGCTAAATATGATCAAATAGAAGCCTTAAAAAATATTCCATTTTCACATGCTAGCTTTTCGCCATTAATGCACAGTCCTCTCATGATATGCTTATGGACTACCAAAACATAATTTGGTGGTTGCATCTCCTCTCCCGGCGGCCACCTGAGGAAGTCTTGAGTCCAGCTTGATCACTACACTGGTTACATCATCTCTCCCCCCACATGTGGAAATTTTGAGTCTAAATCGATCCCTCCTTCTAAGATACAAAGTGTGGTCTGATCAACTGCAAATTTGATACTGTTCTTTTGGCCAATATTAAACGAAAGGGATCTTAGCATGTATTCTTCCATAGACACGCTGCCGTTCTCATCAATCATCAAAAGATCATAGGAGCACTCCAAGGCGATGTCAACTAAGCTATGGAGAATGGCATGTCTTCTTATCCATGCATGAAAAGCACGTATATAGATGACCTAATCCCTGGGAAGACAAATGAGATCTAAGATCTAATGTACATGATTCAAAAGATTTATTGACATGGTAGGTTTAGAAGGTCGAGTCAATGTCTCTTCCTCTATAATTGTACGACAGGAGAGGCTTAACTTATCGATGTGTAAGTTCGTCTACATCCAAATACTTTCTCCTGTAAATGACAGCACTTGCCAATTGAACTTATTCATCCGTATGAGTTCGAGTGAATGCTCTGGAAATTTCCCAAATTTGTACATACTCTTTACAAGAAAAAGAGACATATTTGTATATATGTGATTTTAGCGTTGCTTGCTTAATTAATTGGTCATTAATTTCTTATGGTTACAGCATCTTGCTGGGCTTTCGCTGCTGTTGCCACTGTAGAAGGGATAAATGCGATCGTCACAGGCAATCTGATCTCCCTTTCTGAGCAAGAATTAGTCGACTGTGAAGACCAGGGCTACCATTGCAAAGGCGGTAGGATAAGCGATGCCTACGAGTACATCCAAAGAAACATGGGCATCGACACCGAAGCAAATTACCCATACACAGCTCAGCAAGGAGTGTGCAAGGCAGATAGAGTAAGCTGCCATGCTCTATGTTCTATTAACTAATATATTGTTCCTTTCTTTTCCCTATTTGATCATTAGGAATATGAGTTCTCAGAATTAGTTATATGACAAATTAAAGGATCAGGTGGTCACAATTGACGGGTATGCATATGCTCCAAGAAACGATGAGTGGGCTTTGAGTTGGCTAGTTCAAGTCAACCTGTTGGCGCTTGTGTTGATGCACACAGACGTGATTTCCAATTTTATGAAGGGGTAAGACGAATTGTTTATTATACTTATAAGCTTTGTAGCTGCTAATTTACATGTGGTATTCTATACTAGACTTGAAAGTTTTCCTGCAAGAAAACGTTACACTTGTTTACACTTATCATTGGAAGTAATTTTCTAACACTACTAGAAAAATGGGTTATACCTACACCCCAAAGCATAGGTGTAGGCGAAAAATAGTAGGTAATGGTCTTTACCTACAACCTTCCCTACGACTTGGCTCGTAGGTATAAACACCGTAGGTAAAACATATACCTACGCAGTTAGAGTCGTAGGTGTAGACTTTGTCTTTACCTACCACGTATATATTATGTAGATGTAGATTGTGACTTTACCTACCACATATATATTGTGTAGGTTATTTAAATACATGCATCAAATAGATACACCTACCAAATAATAGTTGTAGGAAAACATATACCTACCAAACTATAACAATACATAATTTCAAAAATCTGAGCTCTAGGGCCACCCATTCCAAACACTCGTACATGTTCTATCCACAACTAGCATTTCATACCATTCACATCTAAAACCAACATTTCATACCATTCACATCCACACCAACACTTCATGTACACATCCATTCACACATCCATCCAACACATTCATTCACAAACATCCACAATTTCTCACAATTTAAATAACATGAAAAGTAAAGGTGAAATAGACATCTAAGAAAGTTTCATCAGTAAGATCTCAGTAATACATGACAAGTTCTTTCATCAGTAAGATTTTATGTTCAGAGCAGAGTATTAGTTTGTCTATACTGGATAGAGAATTGGGGGTAGATAGATATAGGGAGGTTCCATAGTCATCTGTGCCATGATTGAGCAGGGATTCTGGGTAATAATGCATGTTGCTGCTTAAAGGAAGAAAATGTGTTGTTGCTCTTCTACTTTGGACAAAATGATTAGAGCAATTCTGAAAGTGTTTATGCACCAAAAGAGAAAAATTCAACAGCTGTACTTTGGGTTGAAGAGGCACTTCTTGTAAAATCCAGTGAAACAGAACATGTTTTGTGTGAAAATAAGGAAACAAAAAAAATGGTTGCCATCCTAGGAGGGTCTCAGGATTTGTCTTTGGTGATGACATGTTCTTGTTCTTCTGAGTGATCACTTTTGCTGATCAAGAAACAAAAAGAGAAAAAAGGGGAATGTCAGAAAATGGAATTACTCATTACACTAAAGATGGAGACATCATATTCAACATGATGATATTTGAAAATAAATGGAGAGTGACTTACCGTGAGAGGTGTTTACCTCCTGTGTGGGTGATGAATGCATGGATGACCAAGATACAACTAAAGGATCAACCACATTATATATATGAAACACAGCTACATGTGAAAGCCGCATTTAGGAAAATGGTTTATCTCAAAACTGCATTCAAGGATGACTCTACATGGGATGAGATTTATGTAATTTCTGGATATTCAAGTCAATAATGGCCTTGTTAGTACTAATCTTAATGAACTCAAAATGGGTCAAAAGGTGACTCTAAGTAAGAGGTCAAATTGCAGTGACATAGATATGAATCAGATAAATAATTCAACTTGAGAGTCATAAATGGGTGTATGTAGCTAGTATAAAATAGCATCAATTTTAACAATAGTTTGGGGACATGGGGCGTTCTCATGGGCTGAGATGAGCCTAGCCTAGCCTAGCCGTGCCAAACCTCTCCCATCAGTGCCGGAGGGGGAGATCCCCCTCCAGTGCCCCCTCACACCCAGCACCTCTCTCTCTCTCTCTCTCACCAGAGAGGGGGCTCCCAATTCCCCCACACACACTCTCTCTAGTCTGGCCGTTCCAAACATACATGATGGTTTGGCTTTTCGTTTGTTTCCTAATGCTATGTACTGACCATGTATACTAATGTAAACTGCCGAGCTCTTGTAAAATCCAGTGAAACAGAACATGTTTTGTGTGAAAATAAGGAAACAAAAAAATGGTTGCCATCCTAGGAGGGTCTCAGGATTTGTCTTTGGTGATGACATGTTCTTGTTCTTCTGAGTGATCATTTTTGCTGATCAAGAAACAAAAAGAGAAAAAAGGGGGACGTTACTGAGAAATCCTCACACTGAGAAAAAAGGGGGACGTTACTGATCAAGAAACAAAATTTCCTTCTTCTCCTTGAAAAGGGCCAAGAGTGAGACACCTGAAACCTTGACTACTTTAAACCGGACGCCTGGAATATCTCGCACGGCATGCCCCTTACGACCAAATCCCCCAATCAGTACCTCATCGTTTTCCTCGATATAATTTAAACAACCATCGTTAGGGACAAAGGCAGCTATCTTCTTCCCATTCTTAATCAACTGGACTCGAGCACACTTACGGATAGCAGAGTTAGGCTGCTTAGCCTCAATGCCTATTTTCTCCAAGACATTGCCTTTGGCATGCGAAGAACCTTGAAACAGCTTCTTCCATTCATTGCCGAGATGGCTTTTCTTATACGCCTTGTCTGCCCACCTCTGAGCTCTCCTATGGTTCTTCAGCTTGCGGGCGGCTCCCATACCACGGGTCTTCACCATTTTTGCAAGCTGAGGGTTCGATCTCCCGGGGGAGAGGCAGAAGAGGAAGAGATCATGTATCTCACCGTGCCGGGGATGTCTCCGCCGCGTACGCTGCCGCCGCAAAACCGGACGCCGTCGCCGTCCCTCGTCGGCTCCTCGCCCTCCTGCAGCTTCCGAGTGGGAACTGGCGGCTGACCCTTTTCTCGCGGCGCAAAGAAACAACGAAATGGGAATGGGGACTACAGGGTTACAGGGTTTACGGTTTGAGTGTTGGGATAAAAAATAAAATTTATTAATATAATATTCATCAAATATCATAGGTATAGAGGTCTATATACTTACGAGAAATTATTGTGTAGGTATTTGTCCCTTAAGTTTTGGCGTCATTAGATATTTTGAGGGCGGGAGAAGAAAATTTGGGAGACTAATGACTTATACCTACTATTAATATTTAATGTTAGTAAAATTATGCTTATAGCGTAGGTAAATCTATTTTATACCTACAATTAATCTACGTGTAGGTACGTGCCGTAGGTAAAACCCATTTTTCTAGTAGTGTAATTTGGACATAGAATTAGTAGTTTAATAATTCGAAACCCATATCTGACCATATTAATAATGGTTCATCACATGCATGTCGCAGAAGGTTTTAACCCATGAACTCGTAAGATTAACTTATGTCTAAGTGTTGTTGTAAAAGGAATAGGGAAAACATCGTTTATTGCATATGGATTATGTAACTATGCTTTTCAGGTGAAACATATTTTTTATCTGGACGATCAGCAACAACGGATAGTGCCCTTGTAATTATGTGTCTTGTAGGGCATTTACAAGGCAGCATGTACAACTAATTCGAACCATGCGGTGACAATAGTGGGTTATGACTCGGAAGCCGACGAGGATTATTGGATTATAAAGACTCCTACGGTGACAGATGGGGAGAGGGAGGATTTATGAAATTGCTACGTAATATTTCTGACCGACGTGGCAAGTGTGGAATTGCTATATGGCCAATATATCCCATAAAGAGGCAGAATCCAATGTCCAGCTAGTCTATCCTCTTTGCCATTGAAGGCAAGATACATGTGCTATGATCTATGTTATGTGCTTCGTTAATTACGTCATATATATAAACTATAATACATTAGATGCTATGAATGTGACATATGATCAAAGGATATGAAGGTTCAGGTTTCTGAGCGATTACATCTTTCTTGGTGTTCTTATCTTCAGAGAAAATAAACTGTTATGACAATGACTACTTCGACGGACAGTGATGCCCAAGGATCTTTGACCCGAATGACAAGAAAAATGAGAAGGAAGAAAGATCAATCACACAAGACAAGAAACACAAGGATTACGTGGTTTGGAGAGACAGTGTGTCTTCCTACACCCACGGACGACGATGACAGTGGAAATCACTAGATGTGGAGAATAATACAAGAAGTACACACCCCAATCTTAAGGAACAAATTCTCTTACAAAACTCTCTCAAGCACTCCCAATAAGACCTCCCTTAGATCTCTCTCTAAGGAGCTTTCTTGGCTCTCACTGTGAGATGCCAAACACAAATGGGAAGGGCCTCTATTTATATGGTTGGTTCCCCCTTAAGTTGTTGCATTGGAGACTTCCGCATGAGAAACGGGTTCCTGTGGACGCCTTAGATTTTCTAATGGGCCTATTCCTATGGCCGGCCCAATTTCTAACTGAAATTTCCATGAAACAGAAAATACCCATTTATATAGCCCATTCACAAGGCTTTCAAAGGCCCATTAGCCAAAGCCCATCTCACCCCATGCAAGGGGGTGAGACTAAGAGAATGCAACACCTCCCAAAAGGTGTTGTAAAAAATGGAAAAATATGTTCCCTGCGCAAGGTGGTGGAATGGCCTTCTTTTGGGTGGTTTCTAGAGGTTTCTTTAAAAAAGAAGAAGGGGCTTCACTTGGAGGCCTTGAGCAAGAGAGGGAGAAGAGAGAGCTTTTGAAAGGGGTGGAAGAGAGCTTCTTCTCCAAGCAAACAAGCCACTGTTGCTGCTGCGTTTTCCCCTTGGAGAAGCCTCCCGTGAGCAACCTGCAAGAGAAGAAGAAAAAAAGGTAAAGAGAAGAGAGAAGAGAGAAGAGAGAGGCCCCTTTTTAAGAAAGGTCTTGTCATGTGAATAGAAAAGAGGGAAGGAAGAAGTGAGATGGCGTTGGGTTCTTCCCCTCCCCCATTTCTTTGAGTTTTTTTTTTGTATTCCCTCATTCCTTTCTTGTGTTAAAAGAAGTGTGCCTTTTTGTCCTCTTCTTTAATATCAAATCCATGTGTCTCTTATTCTATTTGATGCAAATGTCCTCTCCCTTTTGCATTTAATGCATGTGTAAGCTATTTTTTTAGTTCCCTTTGATTGCATGGAAAGGAGGTCACAAATGGTGAGAAACCACCGCGTTGCATGGTGGGTTTCTCTCATTCCAAAGGACACACATGAGATCCTCTATACACTTTTATGCCTCAATAAATGAGGTTTTATGAGAAATAGAACTTATTGGGCCTTGCACAAGCCCTTTGGGGAGCATTGTCTTCCACTGTTTTGCCAAGAGAATGAAATTTACTCACTATTTTTTACTCCACCTAAAGATAGCTTCAACTTTTCTTAACTTTTAAAAATAAGGCCTCTCACTGCTTGGGCCGCCCCTCTCTTTGGAGCATCCATTTGTCCATTGTTTGTACCAGAGAAGTGGATTATTCAATGAGAGTTTTCTCACTATTTTGATCACTCAAAGAGCAGATTTTCCCTGTCAACAGTCCCATTTGTGTACGTTTTTTGCCTTGGGGACACATTCCATTTGCTAGCAAATGGGTGAAGAATCAATGTTCATGCCCAAGGCTTAGCATTCCTTGCAAGTGGCCCATTAAATTTCTAGTTTTGGCCCTCTCAAAGAATGGTTTTTACTGTTTAAAACAGCCCATTAAGAGCTTTCCATGTTTGAGGTATGTTTCCTTTGCTAGCCAAGGGTTGAACAATTAATGTTCATGCCCCCATACTTGGCACTTATGGAGAACAGCCCATTAGACCTATTTTCTGGCCCAAAAACGTCCCTCCCCATGGGTGAGCCCAGTTCCAATAGTGTTGGCTCACTGCCCATAGGGAAGAGACCTCAGCTGCCAGCTCACCTGTTCTGTGGGTGGCTCTGTTGATCTGGTCAGCCTAAATAGGTCTGCCAGTTTGGCAGAAGCACCCCACCCTTGGTCAAATCACATAAGATAAGCTATGCTTCATGTGATTTAAGTCAAGGAAATGAACGATGGACTGATGAGAAGCCCATTAAACCCCGGGTTAGACAATGTGATGTTTATGTCCGGGCATACGGGCCCACACGTGCTTTATTAGCCGTTTGGTATTTGTGTGGTCATGACGCCATCCGATCTCCTTAAAGGCTTGGCTTAAGGATTGGTGTCACATGCCATTCGGGTTATGTTGTTATTCGGCATACATCCTTTCTTTTGGTACTGTCTCAATTTTGGTGGGCGTGTACTGTGCTCTCCCCCCTATTAACCAAGATAAGGGAAGATGCTGCCGAATTTTCCCCGTGAGGGTCGAATCGGCAAGGGTCCTTTTAAAAGAAATCTCTAGAGTTTACAAACAGCGCTGAATCACGAATAGAGCTACATTGAACACGTTTAAAGAGAACAAAAGAGCCAATCAAAAATGTCGCATGATAAGAGTACCACATGAGCAAATCAAAGCATCCCACGTTGCACATGTTTTTAAAAGAGCAAAAGAGCAAATCAGAAAAGCTTTTCAGGATAAAAGCAAAAGTAAGCGAATACGCCAACTCACATTTTTTACATACTTCAATTGAAATAAAAGAATAAGATGAAACTACTTTTTTTGATACAAAGGACAAAGGAGCAAATGACTCATTTTTGTAACTTACATGTTTTCAAAAGGCCAAAATGAAGCTCTTTTTGTGGTAAAAGAACAAATAGATCATCTCATATTTTCAAAAGAGCAAAAGACCAAATCAAGATTGTTTTCATGAAATAAAGACAACAAATGGGAAAATAGGTAAATAGGTCCAATCACATCTAAGTAAAAGATCCAATAACCTCGAATAGACATCATGCTTTTTATCACTTCGGCCTAAGTTTAATACACATCTCGCACATTATCGGATGGCTCCGTTTTAAGTCACAGGCTTTCTAATTTCTGACGATTAATCAAGGGTTTTCCCTCTCCTAGGGATGTAATTAACGTCGTTGCGCTTAGGCAACGACGTGATTTTGGTTCAGGACCCAACACTTACTTTCATTTGACGAAGTCAAATGATGCGCATAATAGACCTAATCCCTCCGACTCTCGAAGGCAAAACACTTCGTTGTCACTTATGTGACTGGCACGCCCGCGCTATGCAGTTTGTTGATTCATCTCTCATCACCATAGCTCGTGTAGCATTCGACGGGATTTGAATTAGCAATACGCATCCATCCATAAGAATATGAGAAAACATGATAAAAAGAACTTAAAATTTCAAATTGTTAAAAAAAATCCATTTCCACAGTGTGGCACGCCCGGTGGGACCAAACTTCCCTTCATCTCTTCGCCAGAATAGAAAGCTATGTGGCCTTGCATGATCGATACTGACTATTATTTTGAATTGACTAACAGGTACTAAAAAATCAATGGCTGGAGTATGCTTTGGACCTTGGTCGTTCAAGATCATGTGCGGTATGGCTACCTCGCCGTGCCGACTCGCTTCGGAAGCTTTCCACCAGTCGTGGAGTCCCCAACTTTTTGGGGGTGCATTCGTCAAATCCTGCATCCAGGAGCTAAAACAGAAGCAAAAGTTTAAACTGAGCTGCATACAAAGCTTGTCATGCCCCGCCAATTTAGCAGCGGAATAAATCGGGGAGGCATGAACAACAAGTATGGTAACGAAATTGCGCATACATTCACAAATATCAAAGCATCTAATGAACAATAATTGTAATAAAATATTCATTTTATGATCATTCATCTAAACTATTACAACCACGAATCGGAGCCAAAACATAGGGCTCAATAACACCATTACATTTGGAGATGAAAACTAAGCACTAACTAAACTAACTCTAGGGTATTGGGGACAATCCATCGCTATGACTCCAAGACGCTCATCACTCCAGTCCATTCCCATTGTTATGTGTAAGGTCATCACTTGACTTACCTGAAAACACAAAACAAATAACGAAGGGTGAGCGATAACGCTCAGTAGGACTTAATATCTCGTGTAATAAGCATGCTTTAAGTGATTAATGTCTTGTAACGTAGGTTAACTAGAGAGAACGATCCATGTATAGTCAAGAGAGTAATAGTACAAGATAACAAGTGAACAATAATACATTTCTCAAGAGTATTGCAAAATTAGGATGACAACATAACAAGATAGCGTGTGCAAGATAGTGTATAAAAAGATAGCGTGTATCAAACGACATGTAATAGGATAGCTTGTATCAAGGTGGCGTGTAACGAGATAGCTTGTATATCAAGATAGCGTGTAACGAGATTGCATGTAAAGAGATAAAGTGTAAAGAGATAACATATATGGTTGCACCACGGTGCACTAGTCGAGTACGACAATAGTCACTTTGGGACAGTAGCCGTTTAACGATAGTACATTTCGTCTGAACTCCTCAGACTAATGTTATAACAGTCAATGCTAGCACAATAATAGCACCGAAATGGTACAGTACGTCTGAACTCCTCAGACTAATAGTATAACAGTTAGGTGTCTAGCCAATGTCGAGATAGTCAAAACCGGTGCAATGCAGAACACCGTCAATAGCCCCTGCAGGTATTTTCGGGGGGCTCTCTGCCCCCAGGACTAGATTGGAGCCTCTCGGACACTCTCCGTGCCATGCACAATTATGCATTCGAGTCAGTAGGGTCACCGGACCCATATTATGGCGCTAGATAGTCATGTATAGTACAAGCAATAGGAGCCGCAATAGCTCAAGAGTCTCAAGAGAGTACTAGTTGAATAGACGAGATAGTAGAGTGAAGTGAATAGATGAGAGTACAAGGATAGTAGATGAGATAGGGGTATAATCGTAAAACACGATAAGCTACAATAGTAACGGTTGCACAGTACCAGGTCGAGTACCGGCAGTCTGG
>JACBKR010005868.1:0-15786 GCA_014218235.1 Colocasia esculenta | reverse complement strand
GGTTTCGCGGAATTCCGTTCCGGGGCCGAAATTCCACTCTGGAGCGTGTTTATAGTACACCGACAGTCGTACCCTTCGATCGACGGGGATATCTGTCCGCACGGGGGTTGGAACTGCCCACGAGGCCCCAATTCGGAATCGGCACTTCGACCCGGTCGGTAAAAGGTCACATTCGGAGATTTCCGGTCTGGCACAAAATTCATCGATTCCAAGGTTTCTAGCAGTAGCGACTCCCTCGATTACGCGAATCACAGGCAGAGCCCACACATGGTGCCGACCTGTCACGGCGATCAGAAGTCATGTTCAACTCATCACGAGATCTCCTCACCAAGTCGTTGATATGGGTGCTCGAACATCGCCGATATAGTCTCCCCCTCTAGTTTATTCCACCCCCTTCAGCCAAAGAATTGGACATAACATTCCGCCCGGGCATCGGAATCGCTTATGTGACCACAATTCGGAATCGGCACTCCGAGACGTCGGTAGGGTGCTGGTTTCGCAAATTCCGTTCTGGGGCCGAAATTCTGCCCCGGAGCGTGTTATAGTAGACCGACAGCCGTACCCTTCGATCGGACGGGGATATCGTCCGCACGGGGGTCGGAACTGCCCGCGAGGCCCCAATCGGAATCGGCACTTCGACCCGGTCGGTAAAAGGTCACATTCGGAGATTTCCGGTCCGGCACAAAAGTCATCTCCGGAGCATGGTCGCGGGCCGTCGATGCGATCGCATACGGACACCTCTTTTCTTAATGGGCATAACTTTCCGCTCGGTTATCGAAATCGCTTATAAGACCACATTTCGGAATCGACACTAAGAGACGCCTAACACCCGCTTATAGCTTAAGGCGATAAGACGTCGTTTCGGGGTCGAAAAACCTCGTTTCGCACTCCGAAACTGCGATTCTAGCCGACGATCTCCTTGATTCTAAGGTTGTCTGGCGGTAGCGACTCCCTCGATTACGCGAATCGCAGGCAGAGCCCACACATGGTGTCGGCCTGTTACGGCGATCAGAAGTCATGTTCAGCTCGTCGTGAGATTTCCTCCCCAGGTCATTGATATTGGTGCTCGAACATCGTCGATATAGTCAACCCCTCTAGTTTATTCCCACCCCTTCAGCCAAAGAACTGGGCATAACTTCCACCCGGGCATCGAAATCGCTTATGTGACCACAATTCGGAATCGGCACTCCGAGACGGTCGGCAGGGTGTTGGTTTCGCGAAATTTCATTCCGGGGCCGAATTCCACCCCGGAGCGTGTGTTATAGTACTCGGACAGCCGTCCCTTCGATCGGACGGGGATATCTGTCTGCACGGGGGTCGGAACTGCCCGCTAGGCCCCATTCGGATCGGCACTTCGACCCGGTCGGTAAAAGGTCACATTCGGAGATTTTCAGTCCGACACAAAATTCATCTCCGGGAGCGTGCTCGCGGGCCGTCGATGCGATCACATACGGACACCTCTTTTCTCAATTGGCATAACTTTCCGCTCGGTTATCGGAATCGCTTATAAGACCACATTTCGGAATCGGCACCCTGAGACGCCCGATGCCCGCTTTTGCCAAAAGCGATAAGACGTCGTTTTGGGGTCGAAAAACCATCGTTTCGCACTCCAAAATTGCGATTCTAGTCGACGATCTCTCCCGATTCCAAGGTTTTCTGACAGTAGCGACTCCCTCAATTACGCGAATTGCTAGCGGAGCCCACACACGGAGCGGCCTGTCACGGTGATCAGAAGTCATGTTCAACTCGTCGCGAGATCTCCTCCTCAGGTCGTTGATAAGGGTGCTCAAACATCGCCGATATAGTCACCCCCTCTAGTTTATTCCCACCCCTTCAGCCAAAGAACTGGGAATAACTTTCCTCCCCGGCATCGGAATCACTTATGTGACCACAATTCGGATCGGCACTCGAGACGATCGCCAGGGCGCTGGTTTTGCGGAATCTGTTTTCGGGGCCAAAATTCCAACCCGGAGCGTGTGTTATATAGTACACACGACAGCCGTACCCTTCGATCGGACGGGGATATCTGTCCGCACGGGGGTCGGAATTCGCCCGCGAGGCCCCTATTCGGAATTGGCACTTCGACCTGGTCGGTAAAAGGTCGCATTCGGAGATTTTCGGTCGGCGCAAAATTCCTCTCCGGGAGCGTGGTCGCGTGCCGTCGATTCGATCGCATACGGACAGCTCTTCGCTCAAACGGGTATAACTTTCACTCGGTTATCGGAATCGCTCATAAGACGACAATTTGGAATCGGCACTCAGAGACGCCCGACACCCGTTATTGCCTAAGGCAATATGACAATATTTCGGTGTCGAAAGACCATCGTTTCGCACTCCGAAATTGTGATTCTAGCCGATGATCTCCACGATTCCAAGGTTTTCTGGCAGTAGCGACCCCTCGATTACGCGAATCCCTGGAGGAGCCCACACACGGAGCCGGCCTGTCACGGCGATCAGAAGTCGTGTTCAACTCGTCGCGAGATCTCCTCACCAGGTCGTTGATATGGGTGCTCAAACATCGCTGATATAGTCACCCCCTCTAGTTTATTCCCACCCCTTCAGCCAAAGAACTGCGCAAAACTTTCCGCCGGGCATGGAATTGCTCATGTGACCACAATTCGAATCGGCACTCCGAGAGGTCGGCATAACTTCATATACGGACACCTCTTTGCCAAACGGCATAACTTTCCTCTCGGTTATCGGAATCGCTTATAAGACCACAATTCAGAATCGGCACTAAGAGACGTCTGATGTCCGCTTATTGTTTAATGCGATATGATGTCGTTTCGTAGTCGAAAAAAACCTTCGTTTCGCACTCCAAAATTATGATTCTAGCCTACGATCTCCTCGATTCCAAGGTTTTCTAGCAGTAGCGACTCCCTCGATTACGCGAATCACAGGCAGAGCCCACACATGGTGCCGACCTGTCACGGCGATCAGAAGTCATGTTCAACTCATCACGAGATCTCCTCACCAGGTCGTTGATATGGGTGCTCGAACATCGCCGATATAGTCTCCCCCTCTAGTTTATTCCCACCCCTTCAGCCAAAGAATTGGACATAACATTCCGCCCGGGCATCGGAATCGCTTATGTGACCACAATTCGGAATCGGCACTCCGAGACGGTCGGTAGGGTGCTGGTTTCGCAGAATTCCGGGGCCGAAATTCTGCCCCGGAGCGTGTTATAGTAGACCGACAGCCGTACCTTCGATCGGACGGGGATATCTGTCCGCACGGGGGTCGGAACTGCCTGCGAGGCCCCAATTCGGAATCGGCACTTCGACCCGTCGGTAAAAGGTCACATTCGGAGATTTCCGGTCCGGCACAAAATTCATCTCCCGGAGCGTGGTCGCGGGCCGTCGATGCGATCGCATACGGACACCTCTTTTCTCAAATGGGCATAACTTTCCGCTCGGTTATCGAAATCGCTTATAAGACCCCATTTCGGAATCGGCTCCTAGAGACGCCCGATGCCCAGTTAACGCCTAAGGCGATAAGACGTCGTTTCGGATCGAAAAAACATCGTTTCGCACCCGGAAATTGCGATTCTAGCCGACGATCTTCCGATTTCCAAGGTTTTCTAGCAGTAGCGACTCTTTCGATTTACGCGAATCGCTGGCAGAGCCCACACACGGAGACGACTATCACGATGATCAGAAGTCGTGTTCAACTCGTCGCGAGATCTCCACCCAGGTCGTTGATATGGGTGCTCGAACATCGCCGATATAGTCACCCCCTCTAGTTTATTCTCACCCCTTCAGCCAAAGAATTGGAATAACTTTCTGCCCCGGACATCGGAATCGCTTAGTGACCACAATTTAGAATGGCACTCCGAGACTGTCGACAGGACGCTGGTTTCACGGAATTCCGTTTCGGGACGAAAATTCCACCCCAGAGCATTTGTTATATTTACACCGACAGCCGTACCTTTCGATTGGACGGGATATCTGTCCGCCGGGGGTCGGAACCGCCCGCGAGGCCTCAATTCGGAATCGGCACTTCGATTCGGTCGGTAAAAGGTCGCATTCGGAGATTCCGGTCCGGCGCAAAAATCCTCTCCAAGAGCGTGGTCGCGTGCCGTCTATGCGATCGCATACGGACACCGCTTCACTCAAACAGGCATAACTTTCGCTCGGTTATCGGAATCGCTTATAAGACCACAATTCGGAATCGGCACTTAGAGACGCCCGACACCCGCTTATTGCCTAAGGTGATAAGACAACGTTTTGGGGTCGAAAAACTATCATTTCACACTCTAAAATTACGATTCTAGCCGACGATCTCCCGATTCCAAGGTTTTCTGGCACAGTAGCGACTCCCTCGATTACGCGAATCGCTGGCGGAGCCCACACACGGAGCCGGCCTGTCACGGCGATCAGAAGTCGTGTTCAACTCGTCGCTAGATCTCCTCACCAGGTCGTTGATATGGGTTCACAAACATCGCTGATATAGTCACCCCCTCTAGTTTATTCCCACCCCTTCAGCCAAAGAACTGCGCATAACTTTCCGCCGGGCATCGGAATAGCTTATGTGACCACAATTCGGAATCGGCACTCCGAGAGGTCGGCAGGGTGCTGGTTTGTGGAATTCCGTTTGGGGCCGAAATTCCGCCCTGGAGCGTGTGTTATAGTCACCGACAGCCGTACCCTTCGATCGGACGAGGATACCTGTCCGCACGGGGGTCGGAACCGCCCGCGAGGAGCCAATTCGGAATCGGCACTTCGACCCGGTCGGTTAAAAGGTCGCATTCGGAGATTTTTGGTCGGCGCAAAATTACTCCTCGGGAGAGCGTGGTCGCGGGCCGTCGATGCGATCGTATACGGACACCTCTTTGCTCAAACGGGCATAACTTTCCGCTCGGTTATCGAAATCGCTTATAAGACCACAATTTGGAATCGGCACTAAGAGACGTCCGATGCCCGCTTATTGTTTAATGCGATATGATGTCGTTTCGGGGTCGAATAACCTTCGTTTCGCACTCCAAAATTGCCATTCTAGCCGACGATCTCCCCGATTCCAAGGTTTTCTAGCAATAGCGACTCCCTCGATTGCGTGAATCACAGGCAGAGCCCACACATGGTGCCGACCTGTCACGACGATCAGAAGTCATGTTCAACTCGTCGCGAGATCTCCTCCCGAGGTCGTTGATATGGGTGCTAGAACATCGCCGATAAATTCACCCCCTGTAGTTTATTCGCCCCCTTCCGCCAAAGAATTGGACATAACTTTCCGCCCGGGCATCGGAATCGCTTATGTGAGCACAATTCGGAATCGGCACTCCGAGACGGTCGTAGGGTGCTGGTTTTGCAGAATTCCGTTTCGGGGCCCAAATTCCGCCCCGGAGCGTGTTATAGAACACCGACAGTCGAACCCTTCGATCGGACGGGATATCTGTCCCACAGGGTCGAACTGCCCGCGAGGCCCCAATTCGGAATCGCACTTCAACTCGATCGATAAGAGGTCGCATTCGGAGATTTCCGGTCCGGCGCAAATTCCTCTCCAGGAGCGTGTCGCGTGCCGTCTATGCGATCGCATACGGACACCGCTTCACTGAAACAGACCTAACTTTCCACTCGGTTATCGGAATCGCTTATAAGACACAATTCGGAATCGGCACTCATAGACGCCCGACACCCGCTTATTGCCTAGGCGATAAGACGTCGTTTCGGGTCGAAAAACCAACGTTTCGCACTCTAAATTGCGATTCTAGCCGACGATCTCCCCAATTCCAAGTTTTTCTGGCAGTAGCGACTCCCTCGATTACGCGAATCGCTGGCGGAGCCCACTTACGGAGCCGGCCTCATGGCGATCAAAGTCGTGTTCAAACTCGTCGCGAGATCTCCTCACCAGGTCATTGATATGGGTGCTCGAACATCGCTGATATAGTCACCCCCTCTAGTTTATTCCCATCCCTTCATCCGAAGAATTGGGCATAACTTTCCGCCGGGCATCGAAATCGCTTATGTGACCACAATTCAGAATCGCACTCCGATAGGTCGGCAGGGCGCTGGTTTCGCGGAATCTGTTCCGGGGCCAAAATTCACCCCGGAGCGTGTGTTTATAGTACACCGACAGCCGTACCCTTCGATCGGAAGGGGATATCTATCCGCACGGGTCGGAACCGCCAGCAAGGCCCCAATTCGGAATCGGCACTTCGACCCGGTCGTAAAAGGATGCATTCGGAGATTTTTCGTCCGCGCAAAATTCCTCTCCGGAGCGTGGTCGCGGGCCGTCGATGCGATCGCATACGGACACCTCTTTTTCAAACGAGCATAACTTTCCGCTCGGTTATCAGAATCACTTATAAGACCACAATTCAGAGTCGGCACTCAGAGACGCCCGACGCCCCTTATTGCCTAAGGCGATAAGACGTCGTTTCAGGGTCGAAAACCATAATTTCGCACTCTGAAATTGCGATTCTAGCCGACGATCTCCTCGATTCCAGGTTTTCTGGCAGTAAGGACTCCTTGATACGTGAATCGCTAGCGGAGCCCACACACGAGCCGTCCTGTCACGGCGATTAGAAGTGTGTTTTCAATCGTCGCGATATCTCCTCACCAGGTCGTTGATATGGGTGCTCGAACATCGCGGATATTTCACCCCTCTAGTTTATTCCCACCCCTTCACCCAAAGAACTGGGCATAACGTTCCGCCCGGGCGCATCGGAATCGCTTATGTGACCACAATTCGGATTCGGCACTCCGAGACGGTCGGTAGGGTGCTGGTTTTGTGAAATTCCGTTCCGGGGCTGAAATTCCGCCTCGAAGCGTGTTATAGTACACCGACAGCCGTACCCTTCGATCGGACGGGGATATCTGTCCGCACGGGGTCGGAACTGCCCGCGAGGCCCCAATTCGGAATCGACACTTCAACCCGGTCGTAAAAGGCTCATTTCGGAGATTTCCGGTTCGGCACAAATTCATCTCCTGGAGCGTGGTCGCGGGCCGTCGATGCGATCGCATACGAACACCTCTTTTCTCAAATGGGCATAACTTTCCGCTCGGTTATCGTAATCGCTTATAAGACCACATTTCGGAATCAGCACCCAGAGACGCCCGATGCCCAGTTAACGCCCTAAGGCGATAAGACGTCGTTTCGGGGTCGAAAAACCATCATTTCGCACTCTGAAATTGCGATTCTAACCGACGATCTCCCCGATTCCAAGGTTTTCTTTGTAGTAGCGACTCCCTCGATTACGCGCATCGCAGGCAGAGCCCACACATGGAGCCGGCCTGTCACGATGATCAGAAGTCGTGTTCAACTCGTCGCGAGATCTCCACCCTAGGTCGTTGATATGGATGCTCGAACATCGCCGATATAGTCCCCCTCTAGTGTTATTCCCACCCCTTCAGCCAAAGAACTGGAATAACTTTTCGCTCGGACATCGGAATCGCTTATGTGACCAAAATTCGAAATCGACACTCCGAGACAGTCGGCACGGCGCTGGTTTCACGGAATTCCGTTCCGGGACCGAAATTCCGCCCCAGAGCGTTTGTTATATAGTACACTGACAGCCGTACCCTCGATTTTGGACGGGGATATCTGACCGCACGGCGGTCGGAACCGCCCGCGGGGCCTCAATTCGAATCGGGACTTAGACCGGTCGGTAAAAGGTTGCATTCGGAGATTTCCGTTATGGCACAAAATTCCTCTCCAGGAGCGTGGTCGCGTGCCGTCTATGCGATCGCATACGGACACCGCTTCACTCAAAAGGCATAACTTTCCGCTCAGTTATCGGAATCGCTTATAAGACTACAATTCGGAATCTGCACTCAGAGACGCCCGACACCCGCTTATTGCCTAAGGCGATAAGACGTCGTTTCGGGGTCGAAAACCAACGTTTCGCACTCCAAAATTGCGATTCTAGCCGACGATCTCCCTAATTCCAAGGTTTTCTGACAGTAGCGACCTCCCTCGATTACGCGAATCGCTGGCAGAGCACACCAAGGAGCCGGCCTCATGGCGATCAGAAGTCGTGTTCAACTCGTCGCGAGATCTCCTCCCCGGTTGTTGATATGGTGCTCGAACATCGCTGATATAGTCACCCCCTCTATTTTATTCCCACCCCTTCAGCCAAAGAACTGGGCATAACTTTCCACCCGGGCATCGGAATTGCTTATGTGACCCCATTCAGATCGGCACTCCGAAGGTCGGCAGGGCGCTGGTTTCATCACGGAATTCTGTCCGGGCCAAAATTCCGCCCCGGGCGTGTGTTTATAGTACACCGACAGCCGTACCCTTCGATCGGACGGGGATATCTGTCCGCACGGGGTCGGAACCGCCAGCGAGGCCCCAATTCGAAATCGGCACTTCGACCCGGTCGGTAAAAGGAAACATTCGGAGATTTCCGGTCTGGCGCAAAATTCCTCTCCCGAGCTTGGTCGCGGGCCGTCGATGCGATCGCATACGACACCGCTTTGCTCAACAGGCAAAACTTTCCGCTCGGTTATCAGAATCGCATATAAGACCACAATTCGAATCGGCACTCAAAGACGCCCGATGCTTGCTTATTGCCTAAGGCGATAAGACGTCATTTCGGGGTCGAAAAACCATCATTTCGCACTCTGAAATTGTGATTCTAGCCGACGATCTCCTCGATTCCAAGGTTTTCTGGAAGTAAGGACTCCCTTGATTACGTGAATCGCTAGCGGATCCCGCACACGGAGCCGTCCTGTCACGACGATCAGAAGTCGTGTTCACTTGTCGCGAGATCTCCTCATCAGGTCGTTGATATGGGTGCTTGAACATCGCCGATATGGTCACCCCCTCTAGTTTATTCCCACCCTTCACCTAAAGAATTGGGCATAACTTTCCGCCCGGCATCGAATCGCTTATGTGACCACAATTCGGAATCGACACTCCGAGACGGTCGGTAGGGTGCTGGTTTTTACGAAATTTCGTTCGCGGGGCCAAAATTCCGCCTCCGAGCGTGTTATAGTACACCGATAGTCGTACCCTTCGATCGGACGGGGATATCTGTCCGCACGGGGGTCGGAACTGCCCGCGAGGCCCTAATTCGGAATCGACACTTCAACCCGGTCGGTAAAAGGTCGCATTCGGAGATTTTCTTTCGGCACAAATTTATCTCCGTGAGCGTGGTCGCGGGCCGTCGATGCGATCGCATACGACACCTCTTTTCTCAAATGGACATAACTTTCCGCTCGGTTATCGGAATCGCTTATAGACCACATTTCGGATCGGCACCCAGAGAGCCCGATGCCTAGTTAATAATGCCTAAGGCTTTAGACGTCGTTTCGGGTCGAAAAACCATCGTTTCGCACTCTAAAATTGTGATTCCCGACGATCTCCCCGATTCAAGGTTTTCTGGCAGTAGCGACTCCCCCTCGATTACGCGAATCGCTGGCAGAGCCCACACACGGAGCCGGCCTTTCACGATGATCAGAAGTCGTGTTCAACTCGTCGCGAGATCTCCACCCCAGGTCGTTGATATGGTGCTCGAACATCGCCGATATAATCACCCCCTCTAGTTTATTCCCCCCCCTTCCGCCAAAGAATTGGGAATACTTTCCGCCCGGCATCGGAATCGCTTATGTGACCACAATTAGGAATCGGCACTCCGAGACAGTCGGCAGGGCACTGGTTTCAAGGAATTCCGTTCCGGGACCGAAATTCCTCCCCATAGCGTTTGTTATATAGTACACCGACAGCCGTACCCTTCGATTGGACGGGGATATCTATCCGCATGGGGGTCGGAACCGCCCGCGAGGCCTCAATTCGGAATTGGCACTTAGACTCGGTCGGTAAAAGGTCACATTTGGAGATTTCCGGTCCGGCGCAAAATTCCTCTCCAGGAGCGTGGTCGCGTGCCGTCTATGCGATTGCATACGGACATCGCTTCACTCAAACAGGCATACTTTCCGCTCGGTTATCGGAATCGCTTATAAGACCACAATTCAGAATCGGCACTCAGAGACGCCCGACACCCACTTATTGCCTAAGGTGATAAGACGTTGTTTCGGGGTCGAAAAACCAACGTTTTGCACTCTAAAATTGCGATTCTAGCCGACGATCTCCCCAATTCCAAGGTTTTCTAGCAGTAGCGACTCCCTCGATTACGCGAATCGCTGGGGAGCCCACACACGGAGCCGGCCTTATGGCAATCAGAAGTCGTGTTCAACTCGTCGCGAGATCTCCTCACCAGGTCGTTGATATGGCTGCTCGAACATCGCTGATATAGTCACCCCCTCTAGTTTATTCCCACCCCTTCAGCCAAGAACTGGGCTTAACTTTCCGCCCGGGCATCGGAATCGCTTATATGACCACAATTCAGAATCAGCACTCCGAGAGGTCGGCAGGGCGCTGGTTTTGCGGAATTCTGTTCCGGGGCCAAAATTCCGCCCCGGAGCGTGTGTTATAGTACACCGACAGCCGTACCCTTCGATCGGACGAGGATATCTATCCGCACGGGGGTCGGAACCGCCTGCGAGGCCCCAATTCGGAATTGACACTTCGACCCGGTCGGTAAAAGGACGCATTCGAGATTTCCAGTCCGGCGCAAAATTCCTCTCCCGGAGCGTGGTCGCGGGCCGTCGATGCGATCGCATACGACACCTCTTTGCTCAAACGGGCATAACTTTTCGCTCGGTTATCGGAATCGCTTATAAGACCACAATTCGGAATCGGCACTCAGAGACGCCCGACGCCCGCTTATTGCCTAAGGCGATAAGACGTCATTTCGGGGTCGAAAAACCATCATTTTACACTCTGAAATTGCGATTCTAGCCGACAATCTCCTCGATTCCAAGGTTTTCTTGCAGTAAGGAATCCCTTGATTACGCGAATCGCTAGCGGACCCCACACATGGAGCCATCCTGTCACGGCGATCAGAAGTCGTGTTCAACTCGTCGCGAGATCTCCTCATCAGGTCGTTGATATGGGTGCTCGAACATCGCCGATATAGTCACCCCCTCTAGTTTATTCTCACCCCTTCACCCAAAGAACTGGGCATATCTTTCCGCCCGGGCATCGGAATTGCTTATGTGACCACAATTCGGAATCGGCACTCCGAGACGGTCGGCAAGGCACTGGTATCGTGGATTATGTTTCGGGGCCGAAATTCCACCCCGGAGCATGTGTTATAGTACACCCACAGCCGTACCTTCGATCAGACGGGGATATCTGTCCGCACGGGGGTCGGAACCGCCCGCGAGGCCCCATTCGGAATCAGCACTTCGACCCGGTCGGTAAAAGGTCACATTCAGATATTTCCCCGTCGGTAAAAGGTCACATACGGATACCTCTTTGCTCAAATAGGCATAACTTTCCGCTCGGTTATCGGAATCGCTTATAAGACCACAATTTGGAATCGACACTCAGAGACGATGGTTTTTCGACTCCGAAACGACGACGTCTTTTCGGGGTCGAAAAACCATCGTTTTGCACTTCGAAATTACGATTCTAGCCGATTATCTCCCCGATTCCAAGGTTTTCTGGCAGTAGAGACTCCCTCGATTACCCGAATCACAGGCAGAGCCACACACGAAGCCAGCCTGTCACGGCGATCAGAGGCGTGTCTAACTCGTCCTGATCTCTCCTCCCCAGGTCGTTGATATGGGTGCTCGAACATCGCCGATATAGTCACCCCCTCTAGTTTATTCCCACCCCTTCAGCCAAAGAACTGGGCAAACTTTCCGCTCGGGCATCGGAATCGCTTATGTGACCACAATTCGGAATCGACACTCGAGACGGTCGGCAAGGTGCTAGTTTCGCGAAATTTCGTTCCCGGGCAGAAAATTCGCCCGGAGCGTGTGTTATAGTACACCGACAGCCGTACCCTTCGATCGGACGGGGATATCTGTCCGCACGGGGGTCGGAACCGCCCGCGAGGACCCAATTCAGAATCGGCACTTCGACCCGGTGGGTAAAAGTCACATTGGAGATTTCCGGTTCGGCGCAAAATTTCTCTCCGGGAGCGTGGTCGCGGGCCGTCGATGCGATCGCATACGGATACCTCTTTGCTCAAACGGGCATAACTTTCCACTCGGTTATCGGAATCGCTTATAAGACCACAATTCGGAATCGCACTCAGAGACGCCCAATGTACGATTATTCCTAAGGCGATTAAGACGTCGTTTCGGGGTCAAAAAACCATCGTTTCGCACTGTGAAATTGCGATTCTAGCCGACGATCTTCCAGATTTCAAGGTTTTCTGGCAGTAGCGACTCCCTCGATTACGCGAATCGCTGGAGGAGCCCACACACGAAGCCGGCCTATCACGGCGATCAGAAGTCGTGTTCAACTCGTCGCGAGATCTCGGCTAGAATCATAATTCGGAGTGCGAAACGATGGTTTTTTGACCCCGAAACGACGTCTTATCGCCTTAGGAATAATCGTACATTGGCGTCTCTGAGTGCCGATTCCGAATTGTGGTCTTATAAGCGATTCCGATAACCGAGTGGAAAGTTATGCCCGTTTGAGCAAAGAGGTATCCGTATGCGATCGCATCGACGGCCCGCGACCACGCTCCCGGAGAGAAATTTTGCGCCGAACCGGAAATCTCCAAATGTGACCTTTTACCCACCGGGTCGAAGTGCCGATTCTGAATTGGGTCCTCGCGGGCGGTTCCGACCCCCGTGCGGACAGATATCCCCGTCCGATCGAAGGGTACGGCTGTCGGTGTACTATAACACAATTTGGAATCGGCACTCAGAGACGATGGTTTTTCGACTCCGAAACGACGACGTCTTTTCGGGGTCAAAAAACCATCGTTTCGCACTCCGAAATATGATTCTAGCCGACGATCTCCCCGATTCCAAGGTTTTCTGGCAGTAGCGACTCCTCGATTATGCGAATCGCTGGCGAAGCCCACATACGGATCCGTCCTGTCACAGCGTATAGAAGTCGTGTTCAAGTTGTCACGAGATCTCCTCCCCAGGTCATTGATATGGGTGCACGAACTTCGCCGATATAGTCACCCCCTCTAGGTTATTCCCACCCCTTCAGCCAACGAACTGGGCATAACTTTCTGCCGGGCATCGGAATCGATTATGTGACCACAATTCGAATTCGGCACTCCGAGACGGTCGGGGGCGCTGGTTTCGAGGAATTCTGTTCCGGGGCCGAAATTTCGCCCCGGAGCGTGTGTTATAAGTACACCGACCGCCGTCGTACCCTTCGATCAGACGGGGATATCTGTCCGCACCGGGGTCGGAAGACGCCCGTGAGGCCCCAATTCGGAATCAGCACTTCGACCCGGTCGGTAAAAGGTCACATTCAGATATTTCCAGTCCGGCGTAAAATTCCTCTCCGGGAGCGTGTGTCGCGAAACCGTCGATTCGATCGCATATGGACACCTCTTTGCTCAAACGGGCATAACTTTCCGCTCGGTTATCGGAATCGCTTATAAGACACATTCAGAATCGGCACTCAGAGACGCCCGATGTACGGTTATTCCTAAGGCGATAAGATGTCGTTTCGGGGTCAAAAAACCATCGTTTCGCACTCTGAAATTGCGATTCTAGCCGACGATCTTCCAGATTTCAAGGTTTTCTGGCAGTAGCGACTCCCTCGATTACGCGAATCGCTGGAGGAGCCCACACACGGAGCCGGCCTATCACGGCGATCAGAAGTCGTGTTCAACTCGTCGCGAGATCTCCTCACCAGGTTGTTGATATGGGTGCTCGAACATCGCTGATATAGTCACCCCCTGTAGTTTATTCCCACCCCTTCAGCCAAGAACTGGGCATAACTTTCTGCCCGGGCATCGGAATCGCTTAAGTGACCACAATTCGGAATCGGCACTCTGAGAGGTCGGCAGGGCACTGGTTTCACAGAATTCCGTTTCGGGGCCGAAATTCCGCCCCGGAGCATGTGTAATAGTACACCGACAGCCGTACCCTTCGATCGGACGGGGATATCTATCCGCACGGGGGTCGGAACCGCCCGCGAGGCCTGAATTTAGAATCGGCACTTCGACCCGGTTGGTAAAAGGTCGCATTCGGAGATTTCCGGTTCGGCGCAAAATTCCTCTCCGGGAGCGTGGTCGCGGGCCGTCGATGCGATCGCATACGGACACCTCTTCGCTCAAACGGGTATAACTTTCAACTCGATTATCGGAATCGCTCATAAGACCACAATTCGGAATCGGCACTCAGAGACGCTCGACACCTGTTATTACCTAAGGCGATAAGACATGATTTCCGGGTCGAAAGATCATCGTTTCGCACTCCGAAATTGTGATTCTAGCCGATGATCTCCACAATTCCAAGTTTTCTAGCAGTAGCGACTCCCTCGATTACACGAATCGCTGGCGGAGCCACACACACGGAGTCGGCCTGTAACGGCGATCAGAAGTCATGTTCAACTCGTCGCGAGATCTCCTCACCAGGTCGTTGATATGGGTGCTCGAACATCGCTGATATAGTCACCCCCTCTAGTTTATTCCCACCCCTTCAGCCAAAGAACTGGGCATAACTTTCTGCCGGGCATCGGAATCGCTTAAGTGACCACAATTCGGAATCGGCACTCATGAGAGGTCGGCAGGGCGCTGGTTTCACAGAATTCCGTTTCGGGGCCGAAATTCCGCCCCGGAGCATGTGTAATAGTACACCGACAGCCGTACCTTCGATCGGACGGGGATATCTGTCCGCACGGGGGTCGGAACCGCCCGCGATGCCCGAATTTACAATCGGCACTTCGACCCGGTTGGAAAAGGTCGCATTCGGAGATTTCCGGTTCGGCGCAAAATTCCTCTCCGGGAGCGTGGTCGCGGGCCGTCGATGCGATCGCATACGGACACCTCTTCGCTCAAACGGGTATAACTTTCAACTCGATTATCGGAATCGCTCATAAGACCACATTCGGAATCGGCATTAGAGACGCTCGACACCTGTTATTACCTAAGGCAATAAGACATGATTTCGGGGTCGAAAGATCATCGTTTCGCACTCCGAAATTGTGATTCTAGCGATGATCTCCACAATTCCAAGTTTTCTAGCAGTAGCGACTCCCTCGATTACACGAATCGCTGGCGGAGCCCACACACGGAGCCGGCCTGTAACGGCGATCAGAAGTCATGTTCAACTCGTCGCGAGATCTCCTCACCAGGTCGTTGATATGGGTGCTCGAACATCGCTGATATAGTCACCCCCTCTAGTTTATTCCCACCCCTTCAGCCAAAGAACTGGGCATAACTTTCCGCTTGGGCATCAGAATTGCTTATGTGACCACAATTCGGAATCGGCACTCTGGGAGGTCGGCAGGGCGCTGGTTTCGCGGAATTCCGTTCTGGGGCCGAAATTCTGCCCTGGAGTGTGTGTTATAGTACACCGACAGCCGTACCCTTCGATCGGACGGGGATATCTGTCCGCACGGGGGTCGGAACCGCCCGCGAGGCCCCAATCGGATCGGCACTTCGACCCGGTCGGTAAAAGGTCGCATTCGGAGATTTCCGGTCCGACGCAAAATTCCTCTCCGGGAGCGTGGTCGCGGGCCGTCGATGCGATCGCATACGGACACCTCTTTGCTCAAACGGGCATAACTTTCCGCTCGGTTATCAGAATCGCTTATAAGAGCACAATTCAAAATCGGCACTAAGAGACGCAGGACGCCCGCTTATTGCTTAAGGCGATAAGACGTCATTTCGGGGTCGAAAAACCTTCGTTTCGCACTCCGAAATTGCGATTCTAGCCGACGATCTTCACGATTCCATGGTTTCCTGGCAATAGCGAGTCCTCAATTACGCGAATCACAGGAAGAGCCCACACATGGTGCCGGCCTGTCACGGTGATCAGAAGTCATGTTCAACTCGTCGCGAGATCTCCTCCC
>JACBKR010005867.1:0-16054 GCA_014218235.1 Colocasia esculenta | reverse complement strand
ATCAATAGCAGTATCCTTTAACACATTTTCAGTTCAGCCTTAGATAGATCCGGATTTGCTTAATCTCTCAATTCGCCTACAAATTGCATTACGTTTTCTCGACCGTTTCTCACTTATTTATCATTTTATACCGTGGGGTATTACAGGCTCTCCCTCCCGTGACCCTCATTCCACACAAATAAAAAACGGAATGCAAACCTCAAACAAATGACACATGAACATGCATGACAAGAAAGGAAGACACATTAAATGCAAAGGGGAATATTCATATGATGGAGAAGGAAAGAGGTACATGGGAGGGACATTCTATTAAAGAAAAAGGGAGAAGGGAGTACAAGAGAGCTTAAAGAAAATGGGGGGAGGAGGACCATCCCATCACCACCTATCCTCTCTTCTCTCTTCTCTTTTCACTCCAATGACAAGACAACACAAATGGAGTGTGGCCCTCTCTCTCTCTTTTCTCTTTCTTTTCTCTTCTCTTCTCCTCTTTTCTTCTCTTGTAGCAGCAGGGGCTTCACGGGAGCAGAAACGCAGCAGCCAAAAACCCTTGGAGAAGATGGCCTCCCTTCCCTCCTTCCACCCCTCTTCTCTTGGCCAAAAGGCTTCTAGAAAAATCCCCCAAAAGGGCCCTTACAGCCTTGTACGCATCAGCCTCTGTGCTCCCTTTTTGGGGTAGCTTTTGGGGTGGTAGTGGGGAGGTGTTGAGGTTTCTTAACCTCACCTCCTTGCATGGGAGACATGGACCCTTTGGATAATGGGCCTTATGGGCTTCTTAGGTGGGTCATTTGAAGGAGTTTTCTTTTTTGATTTATGAGGTATTTTTTAGGAGCTGGGCCGGCTATGGAAAAGCCCATTGGAATTTTTAGGGTGCCCACAAGTATATATAGATATTTGTTATCTAATCGCATAGGTTCTTATCTGTGCAGTAGATATAATGAGGATGAGACCCTCTCCTCTTGAATGAGATCGACTCACATGTTTTGTGTCTGCCTCATAGGTATGAACTAACTGTATAGTTGGACAACAAGTATTGCTCTTAAAATATTATCTTTAGAATTTAAAAATACAAACTAAGCTTTTAATAATAACTTAGGCTCATATATACAAACATTGGACTAAAAAATATAAATATTAGGATTTAACAAATATTGACTGGACTTTTATAATAATGAATTTCATCATCATCATCATCATATCCTTATCCTATTATTTGAGGTTGGTTACAAGAATTTCTATCCAAGTGCTATATTTTTGTTATGTAAAAAAATTATTATTTTTTTATAATAACAAGTTTAGGCTTATAAATATTAACATTAAACTCAATAATTCCTTTAAGTTTAAAAACTTTGCATTGAATTTTAATAGTTATTTTAGACTGACAAATGACGACTTCGTGCTGAAAGATAGTGCATTTAGATTAAGGGTAACTATCGTTTATCACTAGTTGTTACTGACCACCTCTTGTTAACCAATATTGTGTCTTATGTGACGTCACATGAGCTGCTATATCATTACGTAAGTGCAATACTACATAGAGTAATTATCTTCCACTATCAATCGTCACCTGTCACCACTTGTCAAACCATATAGTGTCTTTCATAGACTAAAATGTCACTATGCAAAGTGCAATAAGTTCTTTTAAAAGTTATCCACCTTACATTTTCATAACTTATCCACTTAAGTGACCATTTTAATAAAAGGGATGATCATCCTAATTCAATTTGTGAAACAAATTTATCATAACTTAGCTCTTAGTCACTTTTGTAGAAAAGAGAATTAACTCTTTAAAATAAAATGTGTTAACTTATTTTTTACTTTTGTGCTAGAAAAGAGGGCTAACCTATTTATCCACTATTTAAAATATCTAAAATATTATTATACTAGACCCTACACTTATCTTTTTTAATAAATTGTACACTATATTTAAGTTATTCACATATAAGTATTCATGAATTTATGACTCTAATATCTTCTGAAAAATACTTAGTGCCTTCTAAGGAAAGTAATAAATATGATGTGGATTGTATTCCAAGCAATTCTAATTGTTGGAAATTTGTCAAGACTTTTTTTTATCTCTTTTTCAACAAATATATTACTTGGAGTGCAATCCACATTAATTTATTACCTTTTTTTGGAGAACATTAAATATTTTTCGTCCACTTTTTTGAGTTTGGTGTGTTTGAAAGTTGAGAAATATTCGTTATATTTTTTGCAAATGTATCTTTTGCAGTTGTCAAGTGATGTGATAATTTGAGTGGTGTCATGCAGATTGATGGCCAGCAATAGATAGTGGCGATTGGCGATCAATAACCAATGGTGGCGGTGATTGATGACAATCAAACGGAGGACAACGAAAAGTAATAGCGACAAGTTGTATTTATAAACTAAAAGTTTGAATTTAGAAATATAAATTTTCGACTTTAAAATATGCGAAATAGTTATTACCCAATTGCACTACTCGTGCAACATGCATAAAAAGGATGTTGTCCTCTCCTCTAGGGGGGATCCATCAACATATTTTATATCTGCCGCATAGGTAAGAACTAATTAATCGGCGGGACAATAAGTATTACTCTTAAATTATTATCTTAAGGGTTTAAAATACCTACTAGATTTTTAATGATAACTTAGGCTCAAAAAGATAAATTTTAGACTTAAAAAATATAAATCTTAAAACTTAACAAATATTGACTAGACCTTTATAATAATGAATTTAGACTTATAAATATTAACTTTAGTAAAAAGATAAGTGTCAGAGTGGTGGACATAAGGTTTTTATTTAGTGGGGTCACTCTAACAATTAAGATGAAAATCTAGTGGGATTACCCTATTTAAAAAAATTTCTAACCAAAACTAATATAATGGAAATTTTTTATCCTTTAATAAAATTTTAAAAATTCAGTGGGGTCATGTGACCTCACTAGATATAATGTAGATCCGCTTATGGGCTACTAACACACTTGTGCTGATACTATTACCAACACTCACATTAGGGTGGCCCCCGCATCATCATGATAGTATGAGGCCCACACCCCAAGTGAGTGTTGATAGTTGTGAGTGCTGACACAAAGTATTACTCTTAACTTTGAACTCAAAAACACATTCTTTCGATTTAAAAACTATTAATTGAACTTTTAATAGTTATGTTGGACTCATAAATGATGACTTTACTAAAAAAATGATGACTTTTTAGATTAAGAGTAACTATCGTTCATCACTAGTCGGTACTTGCCACCATTCGTCAACTTATATGATTCTTTATGTAATGCCACACAAATTGTCATGTCATTATGTAAGTATAATACTAAATGAAATAGCTATCATCGATCACTTGTCAACTCATATAATGTCTTACGTGACGCCACATAAACTGTCATGTCACTACACAAGTGCAATGAGTTCTCTTAAAAATTATCCAATTTACACATCAATAACTTATAATCCACCCATGTGACCATTTTAATAAAGATGTCAAGATTATCTTAATTCAATTTGTTAAACAAATTTTATGATAGTTTAACTCCTATTTCACTTAGTAAACTCTTTGGAATAAAATGTATTAATTTATTTTTTACTTTTATGCAAGAAAAGAGGGCTAACATATTCGTTTGCTATTTGAAATGTCTAAAATCTTTTTGTAATATACCCAACACTAATCCATTTTCTATACTTTTTATTGAAATGTATGCTATAGTAAATTTTTACAAGTATTAGTAAAATGACTCTTGAGTAACAATGGATAATGCACATAACTAAATGCATAGATTAGAATGTTATTTTAATTTTGTAGCCATCTTAAGATGTAACCTTTTTGTGTCTTAATTAATTAATTAATAAAAATTAGATGTTCATTAAAAATATATATTTAAATTCTAATTAGAGTTTATGTTAATGAATAGTATGCCTTTTCTATTGTCATAAAATATTTATTTTTCTAAACACATGTTAATTAATATAGAAAGGTTAATAAACCTTATCAATACCACAAACTTTAATATTTTGTTAAAATTATAGGTTTATGTAAATTTTATTAATAAGGAAAAAGACCATGGTAAGTGAAGAGAATAAATACCTGCAAAGGAGGTAAGAAAAAAGGGGTTGAAGTCTTAAGTCTACTCTATTTTTGAAGGTGAGTTGAATTATCTTAATTAAATGTGACTAATATTACTCCTATTCATTTTAAATTGAGACAACTCTTTTGAAATTACAGATCATCTTGGGTTGACTTGATGTTAAAATAAGTAAAATTGATGCAATTCTTTATGAAAGTGGCCCAAAAGAGGTGGGAGAGGTGGGGTAGACTTAATGACAAATATCGATATTTAATGTAACAACAAGTTATTAGTCTATCTATCTTACTAATTATGTATCCATCCTTAACTATAAATAACCACCTATCAAAGTGGTTTTTTAGAGTTTGGAGATGATCCATTTTGTATATGCTTAACATTTTTTAGCAATATTTTTTACTTGTGAATTGCGTAAAAAAGTTGCTCGGTGAAGACGCCTATTGGTTGGGCGCTTGATGCAGGGCGTGTGGGGGCCAAACATCCGACCAATCAAATGTGACGTCGGACAACTTTTTTACTTGTTTTCATAGGTAAAAAATGTTGCTCATCAAGATTGTTAGGATCCTAAGTTAGATTTGACCTTTTTAAAAATCCTACGAAATCAATCAATCTTGGGAATTGATCCTCCATACTTGACAACTTAAAAAAATAGTGAATAATTTGTCTAAATATTTACTCTCTATCAAAAAGACTTTAAGAGCATATTTAATAACCAAACAAATCTTGATAATCTTAGATAAAAATAGTTTATCAGCCCTGATAATTATTCTGTTGCTTTGGTAAATTGGATAGTTTATCAGACACTTATTAGCACTTATTAATGATAAGTCCTGATAAGTTTTGATAAGTCTTACTCTCATTTTTTATCTGATAAAGTTATCTGGGCTTATAAGTGGCTTAAAATATCTCTAAGTGGAGATAAACCTCATTAATGACCCTGATGTGGCATTAAGTTATCTCATTAATGGTTTTGATGTGACATAAAGTGATCAATGTGACATAAAATTATCATACTTTCAAATATTGCACTAAAGCAAGGGACAACTATCAGAGATTATTTTATCAGTGAATATCTATCTTGTGGATATATATAGTTATCTGGTTATCAAACATGTCCTAAGTCTCTTTTTTTTGTTTGAGAAATAATTATTATATATCTCTATATTTTTATAATCTACACTTATAGGTTAACTATACGAGACAAAGTCACAAAAATATATTTGGGCCTCATCCATATTAAAGGCTAGAGATAGTATTAATCTTATTATAAACTTTAAGAAAAATCCATCCGACATAGTGATATGTATAAAATAACGATTAGTGCCGACACCCCAGACACTGATGCCTTGTTGGAACGTCCGAACATGCCACGCGGGGGCCACCATGGCGAAAGGGCAACCAGCGGTGGACGATCGACGGTAGCCGCTGACAGACCGACCACTGTATATCTATTTGTCAATAGTATGTAGCTATTTGTTATATTTATGTAGTTATTTGTCACGGTAGATAGTTATTTGTCACCAGTAGATAACGATTTTTGTCACCATTTGATAATTATTTATCACCAATAGGTAGTTATTTGTCACCGGTAGATAGCTATTGTCATCATTTGATTGTTATTTGTCACGAGTAGATAACTATTGTCATTATTTGATAGCTATTTGTCACTGATAGATATCTTTTTATCACTGGTAGATAGTTATTTGTCACTGGTAAATATCTATTTATCACATATGTATAGCTCTTATCACCAGTAGGGTAGCTATTTGTTATCAATATATAGTTATTTGTCACTACTAGATAGATATTATTACATATAAATATCTATTTGTCACAATTGGTTGTCGATCACCAGTCGTTGCCGATGGCCGGTCGTTGCCTGTCGCCCGCCGTCCTGTTGCCATGGTCGTCTGCGTGACATGCCCAAACATGCCAACAAAGAATTAGTATCTGGGGTGCCGGACAATAATCATTTCTCCATATATATAACCATGAATTTGTGTATGGAACTTGAGAAATCGAACCAAATCAAATTAAGTAAAAAATTTGATTTAATTTGATTCAAATATTAATAGTTTGGATCAATAGACTAAACTGAATAGCATAATTTTTAAATGAGTTGGTTCACTTTTTGACCAATAAAAATTGAACCAAATCATTTGAATTGAGATAATTAGGACAAGATTCTTGCAGCCAACACCAACAAAAAATTGGGATTTGGTGATAGTGATTTTGTTTTATTCAAAGGTTTTTTCATTGGGTTTTTGTGTTAGTTTTTATTTTTCTATTTTCATTGGTTTTTTTTATTTTCCACTTTCTTTCTCAATATTTTTTCATTGATTTTTATTTTCACTAATTTTCCACTATTTTTTTCTTGTTCATAGGTACGTATTTAATTAATTACCGATCAGCTATTCTCATTGCTCAATCTTTAATTGTTATTTTCTTTAATTTGATATTCTTAACTCTCTAAATTTAGTGAGATTAATTCATAACATTTACAGTCAAAATAATAAGATAAGTTCAAAATTTTATGCCCAAATAACAGGTACTAATCTCAAAATTAGCAAGAACCAACAGCTTAAAAAAATCCAAAAGACCCAAGCTAAAAATTGAATTGAATCAAATTAGTTCGGTTCACTTGATTTGTTTGATATGGATCTCGATTACGTTCGATTCAATTTTAAAACTGAATTAATTCTGTTCAATTAGTGTTAAAAATAATTTTAAACCGAACCTAATTAACTAACCCCTAAATACGTAGAGTCCGACCCGAATTCTGCCAGAATCCGAATTCATCATCTGCGAAAGTAAGACCCGGATACCCGAAACCGGACGTGGACACGGTATTGGGCCCCGCGGTACCATACCAACAGCAAAACCGAACCGATACCGCCCGGGGGCGGGGAGCGGTAGGTGTTCTGGACCCGTGAAATCGCGCTTCCCCGATATCGACACGTGTGAGGATCGAATAGGCCCCAAACTCGACACGTGGGAGCGTTCGTACGCGCGTACAGGACAGGGCGCGGTGGCCGGAACGGGGCGGGGCGGGGTCTGCCTGTTGTTTTCTGAGGGTGGGGATGGTCAGCTGGGTGGCGGAGGGCCGCCGGCCGAGTGGCGCAGCAGCAGGGGCGCGCGCGCACGCGGCTCCACGGCCGAGGCGGCGATTGATGGCACGATGAAAAGGCTGGCGACTGTAGCAGTCCCCCGCCAGATGGAGATAAAAAGAGTACCACCGCGCAGCCGCTGACTGGGAACTGCTCAGGCTTCGGGCTGTGAGAGAGAGAAGATAGAGAGAAAGATATGAGAGAGAGAGAGAGAGAGAGAGAGAGAAGAGGAGGGTCTCTGTGTGTGTGTGTGTGGGTGTGTGTGAAGGGAGAGGGTTGCTGCAGCAGGGAGCACCGGAGACGGGGCTCCCGGAGCCCCCTCGCAGTGTACCCACACATCAGGAAGCCATCAATGGCGACCTGGGTTCCTCTGCAGCCACCACCCCACCCTTCCCAGCTCCTGTGATCTCCGTGCCATGGGGAGGAGGAGCTAGCTGCTCCGGCCCTCTCTCCACGGCACACCACAGCAGCCAGCTGCCGTGGGAGAGCTCGAGACTTGTGCTAGCTGCTGCTCCATTAGTTACACCCCCTCCCTCCTCCTACCTCTCTCCATCTTTCACCACATATAAATACTCTCCTACACAGACCGGAATTTGAGGGTGTGTCTGTGTGGGTGGGGGGGGGGGGGAGGTGTTAACCGATCAGCAGCATGTATAATTGGCCTGTGCTTGAGTGTTGGAAGGTGTTGCTACTGCTGTTGTCTATTTGATGGCCAAAGATGGGATTTTTATGAGGTGGGTCATGTAGGGTTTCTGTCTAGGCTAAGGGAAAACTACTGTTCCATTCCGAAAGCTTAGCAGATCTGGGTGTGGCTCTCAAGGAGAGGAAGCCAATCCAAGGAGCTCCGGGAGGAAATCCACCTGTCTCTGCAGGGCTCAGCGTCCCTCTCTCTCTCTCTCTCTCTCTCTTATGTCTTTCTCCAGTACTGCCCTACACTTTATCTCTCTGCTCTCTCTCTCTCTCTCTTTCTCGTTGTAAGAGCTCTCTGCGGCGGCAGAGTGTCCAGAGAGAGCCTGAGCAGCAGGGCCCCTCCAGATAGCCTTCAGATGTTAATCACTAGGCCGTCTTGACCATTAATCCTATCACAAGCCGCTGACAAGCGTGCACTTGACGCCTCTCTCATCCAGAGAGAGAGAGAGGAGTCAGGGATTGGTGGCTGCGACATGATTTGATCGATTAAAGGCAGCATGAGAGAGGGAGGGGGAGGGGGGCGTTGGCTCCGTCCCACCCTGCAAAATCTTCATGTGTTTGTGTGTTGTTTCGGGCTCTGTTGGACTGTTAGTCTGGTCTCACTGCTGCGAGCCAAAGAAAAGAAAATGGCAGCGCATGCAGCAGACTGTTAGTTCACATCGCCGCTCTGGCCCCCCTTAATCCCCCTCTCCACACAGCTCTCTAGCGAGAGAGAGAAGAGAGAGAGAGAGAGAGGAGAAAAGACCCCTCCGTGCACACCCACCCAAACTTAAATGTTGGGGAATTGGGAAAGGAAGCTTATAAAAAACAGGAGGGGGGGGGGCAGAAATCTATACCACACTGGCATTACCATGTGGGGGAAGAAAAATCTAAATGTCCCATGCATCGAGTTGTTGGAAACTTTATTAGTTGTGCTCTTTAGTCCTGACCTAATATTGGGTTTGAGAGTTTTCTTAAAAATGTTGGGTCTGTGAGTTTATAATATCAATATTAGATATATATATATAATATTATATAGAGAGAGAGAGAGAGAGAGGAAGGAGAAAGGAGTTAAAAGAGTGTGTGTGTGTGAGAGATAGGGGGGGGGAAAGATCTTTGACTCAGGATTAGTACTTGTAAGTAGCTGGAAGTTTAACATTAGTTTTTACTTTGAAAGAAGGATACATTAATCAATTCAGTTTATTCTAGCCATCTCTAATTCACACAAGTCGTGAGAGTTAAATTGAATCTATTCTGATAAATTTTGCTACTCAGAGTGATTTGGTAAGGCAAATAAGTTATCAAGACTTATTTTCTGATAAGTCTTGAAATAAATTATCTCACCTGATTTGATAAAATTATCAAGATCGACAACTTTATCTGTGGGGCTCCTTGATAATTAGATAAAGAAAGAGAGGATAAACTAAACATGTATAAGTTATCCATATTTAGGTCTATTTTGGTTTGAGATGGTTAACGAGAGATAGTTATGAAAGAGAATAAATTTTAATGTGATGTGATATAATATGATAAGGTGTATAGAATTATCACCATTTTATCTCTAATTTGACATCATGTATCATGTATAACGGGAGATATACGATTTTCTAGAAGAAAAGTACATCATTTAATAAGTTATCCCGAGAGATAATTTTATCCCCCTCCATAGGTGAGGTACTTATCACCCTTTTTAACGGCGTATAAAATTTAACATCCTAATTTAGCTTATCTCGGATATCAAAATTATCTAAAAATTAACCCCCCCTGTTAAGTGGGGGATAAGCTATATATCCTATCTAGCTAGTTAATTATCTCATTACATTAGCCCACTAGTTGTTCCTATTTGATTAAGTTGTTAACATATGGTAAAGGATATTTATCACCCTTGATAAAGTCAAAATCAATTTGATAATCTAGCTAGAGATTGTCTATCTACCTGGGGTAAGTGGACCAAGGGGTTGAGGACCCCAGCTGGGTCGATCGGTAAGAACTCTTGTTTAAAAGTAAGAGGTCCCGAGTTCGATTCTTGGGGGGGGGGGGCTTATTTGATCTACATGTAATCCTCGAGGTGTGTAGATCCGGGGTTTTCCTGGTCAAGTGGGGTAAGGACAATACGGGTACACGGAAAGTAGGAGCTGCCAAGTCCTGATCTTGGAGTTCACGAACACCAATCCTTGAGTCCACAAAATCACACGGGGCGGGATTTCCTCGTTAGCAAAAAAAAAAAGTGGACCCAGGGGTTATGAATTCCAGGGGTTACCCTATTTTTGTGTCAAAGCAAATTAAAACTGTGTGGCTATCTAATCTAAGATTATCTTACCAAGTTTTCAACTAGGCCCTTAAATTGCCACCAGGAAGTAGCAAACCAAACATCCTGGTAAATTTAATCCATAATTTTAGGCTGTTTTGATAGTATCCCAGAAATTTACAATCTCATCTTTTCAATTTAGTATAAGAGAACTTGATTATTTGAGTTTAGAGAGGGTTACACAATCTAAGTAAAAAGGCATATATATATATAGATATATATATATATATATATATATATATATATATATGGGCGCCCATAAAACTTATCTAGGACAGAAAACTTGTCTGAGATCGATGATGGGAGATTTAGCTTACCCACGTTTTGAAAAGTGATTGAGATCAATCCATGGCAGATAAGATCCTATCACAGTGTCAAAAAAAAAGTAAAAAATCCTATCCACTTTCTCTACCTTTTTTTATTAAAATTGCCCTTTTTCTCTTACAATCTATTAGCCTTTGAAAAGATTTGTTACTCATTCCAGTCACTCGACTTTCATCTATTTTTAAATAGAAAAATGTTACGTTCTCGATAGCTCGAGAGTAAAGGAGACATAGAATCATCTCCACCTATTTTTTTTATTAATTTAGGGAGACATATTTAATGAGTTGTCATAAAAGTATTTAATGAGTTCACATTTTATGAGACGTATTTATGTGTGAAAAATAACGAATACAAATAGTGATATAAAATACATCTTATTGATTTTGTAAAAGTATAAATTTGACAACAATCCACCTCTAAAATCTCATTTGGATCTTTTATTATATTTTAGATTAAAAAATAGTATTTTATTTTATCACCCCTATCTTTTCTTGTAAAAAAGACAAACATTAATGTCTTCTTGGTCTTTTTCATTTTTTTAACCCTACACTTTTGTAAAATCTGTGCAGAATGTTGAGATAGATTTAGGAGAAAATCTATCTTCACCTTTGTTGTATCTCTCTCTCTCTCTTACAACTCAAAATATATTTGCACACGCTAATGCATCTCTTGCTCATTTGAAAACACTTATATCTTGTCATAGATTTTTGTACTAAAAATCTTCCTCACAATTGGTTCCAAATGATGCAGTCATTGTTTGATAACACTATGAATTATTTCACTTTTTTGAAATCTCAAATCTCTAAAAAAGTTCCCGTACACCAACTTATAAAACTCTAAATCTAACATATCATCATTACATTTTTTCTCTCTATCTCTCTCATCTTTCTTAAAATTTATTTTTACACAATGTAAAATTTATTTTACTTGTTTGATAATTAGATGGAGAAAAAAATAAATTTTCAATCATTAAATGATTAAAATCTACACTTCAAAAATATTACCAAATAATATCTTAAACTAATGAAAAAAGTAGGTGAAAGTGATTCCAACTTTCCTTATAACATTACTCTTTTAAATACAAAGAAGTAAACTACACGTGCAGTGTATTGATAGAGTCCAGCCTTTGTGTTGTGTTGGGATAGATAAGAGGCGAGCATCGTGGGTCGCAAAATTTTCTCTTTGATGTCCCTCCAATATTCCAATAACCCATTTTTCTTTCACTATAATGCAGAGATCAGTTATAGGAGAGAGAAGATCCAAGGAGGACATCAAAATCGAAGATGGGCGCCGGGGAGGGGGGGAATGCCGATCGAATCAGGTGCTCTCTTGTCGTTTGCCCTTTATGACAAAAATCCATACATGGGTTCACATGTCCCCTCCCCGCAGCATTGTTTTTAAGGTTGTCTCTTGGAACAGTGGCTCACCACACCCCGCCCTCCGGCCGAGGAGAGAGACGCGCGGACGAGCAGCACCCGTTGCTAGCTGTGTCATCACAGGTGATCATTCATCTCCCTTCATCGATCCCACCCTCCCTCTGTGTGCGTCGTCAGTGCAGACGAAATGGTGCGGTAGCTGTGCTGCTGCTGCTGCCGTGGCCGCCTTGGGAGGACTTGCGTAATATATAGATCTCCCTCTATCTCTCTCTCTCAACACTTCTCTCAAGGGGAGGAGGAGACCCTGCAGCAGTGAAGCTTTCCAGCTTTTCTAGCTCTTCCCCATATATATGCTTAAAGGTAGCTAGCTGCAAAATCGTAGAAGGCTCTCCGGCCTCTCATCTCGCAGCTGCGAGCATGGTTAGAGAGGGAGAGATGGGGGAATAGAGAGACGAGAGACAGACAGCGGTACCTAGAGAGAGCTGTAGAGGCGGAGACAGAGGGGGGAAGGGATCACAGAGGCGTAGAGAGAGGATGGATCCAGCCGACAGCTTCACGGCGGCGAACGCGTTCAGGTGCTGGGACCCCAGGGTGGGGCACCCCAGCAGGCTGATAGAGGCGGCGGCGTCGCTGCTGGCGGCCCAGGTGGAGGCGGGGCCGGCCGGGGCCGGCGGGGGTGCAGCTGGTGGCGTGGTGGTTGCGCCGTACGGAGGGAGGGCGCCGCCGCCGGCGAGGGGGGAGCTGGAGGAGATGTTCCAGGCGTACGGGGTGAGGTACCAGACGGTGGAGAAGATCGGGGAGCTGGGGTTCACCGCGAGCACGCTGGCGGCGATGCGGGAGGAGGAGCTGGACGACATGATGGCGGCGCTGTGCCACGTCTTCCGCTGGGAGCTCCTTGTCGGCGAGCGCTACGGCATCAAGGCCGCCGTGCGCAACGAGCGGCGCCGCCGGCAGCTCGACGGCTTCCTCCTGCAGCATGCGGAGGAGGAGGAGCGGCGGCGGCGGCAGGTGGTGCTGTCCCCGGATTCCGGCGCCCTCGACGCCCTCTCCCAGGAAGGTGAGTAGTACCCTTCTCTTCGACCACCCTGATCAGCTGCTGCCCGGGGTCACCACCAGGTGACGACCAGTCCGATATCATGTCTTCATACTTGACAGATGTGATCTTCCCTACTACTTTTCCATTTGACACACACACACATATATATATATATATTTATATGTATAGTTTGATATATATTTATCACATGCTCATGAAGTCATGATGATAAAGTTCCCAATAAATAGATAAATCTACTGCAAACAATCATAATCTAAATGATCAAATACACATAGAAATCTCATAATTCCACTTGGAAAGAAAAAAAAAAACATGATTCCCAATTCTATCATTACCCACAATTGTTTATGGAACCCAAATCAAAGGAGAGATCAAATCAGTAGTACATGCATGGGGCAGACAGAGATGATGTTCCCATATATATGCTTAAAAGAACCAACTCTAACTTTTCTTTTGACTCGCTCCTTTATATGAAACTTGGTGCTCTTTTTGAGGCAACCCGCCCCCCCTGCGGATTCTTGTTCCTTTGGGCGCGCGCAAACACAGAGGGAAAAGGGCCATCAAACACTGTTCATACAAAGATAGTATATGTAGTACCATGCGGGCAACCTCCCTGGCTTTACAGTATTCGCTTATTATTAGTTGCGCATTGCTGGTCAGAAACATTACTAGCTGATAAATGGATGCTCCAGAACGGAAGAAACGCATCAAATTCTTGGGCGTATGCCACGGCCAAGAACAAGAAGCGACAGTACGTTTGCGTAGTCCTTGCATGGTAAGGAAATTTCTTGATTGCTTAGTTGGGTTTACGACCCGGAGGGATTGGTGTGTACCAGCGACGTCGCTCGATCGCTGTTGACCTATGTAGAGACCAGTAGATCATGAACACATGTACTGTTACGTTTCCTGCTGGGTCGATCCAGTTTCGATATCTTGATCAGGATGCTCGATCGAAGCTGATGATGTTATCTAGAAATAAGCTGGCCAAGGCAAGCCATTAATCTTCTCCTTCCCAATGTCTCTGATCTCATCTGCTTTCGGCGCCGGCAGGCTTGTCGGAGGAGCGGATCCAGCAGGAGAGGGAGGCGGTGGGGAGCGGCGGGGAGGCGTGGGAAGGGCAGAAGCAGCGCGAGAAGGGGAGCTGCAGGCAGCTAACTGGCAGCAGCATCAAGAAGAAGAAGAAGACGAAGAAGAAGCCGGCGGCGCCGGCCTCCAAGGACGACAACAACGTCGTCAACGAGGGGGAGGAGGATGAGGACGACGACGACAACGACGAGGACGACAGGAGCGGAGGGACGGGGGCGGCGGGGGAGCGGCAGCGGGAGCACCCGTTCATCGTTACGGAGCCCGGGGAGGTGGCGCGGGGCAAGAAGAACGGCCTGGACTACCTCTTCCACCTCTACGACCAGTGCCGCGAGTTCCTCCTCCAGGTTCAGAACCTCGCCAGGGAGCGCGGCCACAAGTGCCCCACCAAGGTATTTGCACAGCTACACACGTACACACACATCTATCATGAACCAGCTAAAGGAGACATGCACACACACACACACACAGTAGCAAGGTACGTAAGAGAGAGAGAGAGAGCGCAAGGGCCAGCCACGCCATAGAACATCTTTGGGTGACAGTTTCAGTCTGCATCCGTAGCTAATGAGGTGTGTTTATGGGGCACACGGACACAATACACATATAAGCTGACATACACAACACGCATGAGGAGAGAGAGAGAGAGAGAGAGAGAGAGAGAGGAGAGAGAGAGAGAGAGAGGAGAGAGAGGGAGCGAGAGAGGAGAGAGAGAGGAGAGAGAGAGAGAGGAGAGAGAGAGAGAGAGGATGGTGTGAGCACCCGTAGCTAAACATGTGTGGGGGTGGTGGTGTGAACAGTGAACTGCTCGTTGCTTAAAATTATATGATCTGTGCTATATCAGGCGACGAACCAGGTGTTCCCTCTGTGTGTCTGTGTGTGTGGAGAGAGAGAGAGAGATGGCGTGAGCATCCGTACTAGCTAAACATGTGTGAGGTGGGGGGTGAACTGTTAACTGCTTGTTGCTTAAAATCTGTGCTATATGATCAGGTGACGAACCAGGTGTTCTCTCTCTCTGTCTCTGTGTGTGGTGGGAGAGAGAATGATATGGTGTGAGCATCTGTAGCTAAACATGCGTGAGGTGGTGGTGTGAACTGTGAAGTAAGGGAACTGCTAGCTCGTTGCTCAAAATCTGTGCTATATCAGGTGACGAACCAGGTGTTCAGGTACGCGAAGGAAGCGGGGGCGAGCTACATCAACAAGCCCAAGATGCGGCACTACGTGCACTGCTACGCGCTGCACTGCCTCGACGAGGAGGCCTCCAACGCACTTCGGCGGGCGTTCAAGGAGAAGGGCGAGAACGTGGGGGCCTGGCGGCAGGCCTGCTACCAGCCCCTGGTCGCCATGTCCGCCCGCCACGGCTGGGACGTCGACGCCCTCTTCAACTCCCACCCCCGCCTCGCCATCTGGTACGTCCCCACCAAGCTCCGCCAGCTCTGCCATCTCTCCCGCAGCACCGCTGCCGCCGCCGCCGCCACCGGCTCCTCCGCCCACGGCCTCCCCGCCGTGCCTTACTTGTTCTAGCTCTCGCATGGATTGCTGGCTGGCTGCACAAGAGACTGAGGAGATCCAGAGAGAGCGCGCGCTAAAGAGAAGTGGGAAGTTTTGAAGTGGAGCAAGCATGTACTCCATCCAAGTACTCTAATTTCGATTTCGTTTCAGATGGTACGTAGTTTGAACAAATGTGTAGTGGTGGAGGTCGGTGGCTTATCATATGTACGTATTTCTTGTAATCTTGTCCAAGAAGTAGAATTATGTATAAGTAGTATATAGCTGCCAAGATTATCAAAGAGTCATCATCAAAGTTTAGTGGAAGAATATTTAATGTTTCTCTTACAGTTTTATATTACTTGGTTTATTGGAAGAATATGTTAAATGCTTCTCCTATATAGTTTTACATAGGGCTTATGTCTAATTACATGATAATCAGTCTTAAAATATTATATATATATATTATATGCCTCTTGCAAATAAAATATCTCTAGGGACCTTATCATCATGTTCTGTGGGGCCTATTTAACGGAGGGATAAGATATTTCCATTATTTTAAACGGGGGTGTTTA
>JACBKR010005866.1:0-15571 GCA_014218235.1 Colocasia esculenta | reverse complement strand
ATGTTGTTCATCATTATTTTCCAGGTTCGGTGCCAGAGGATGCTGGTAGTCTGCAGGAGGGCAGAGGTATTTTTATGAGAGCACTCTGCGGGAGGTTTGGATTAATGGGTACGTAATCAACAAGTATGTATTTCTTATGGGCAATGAAGTGAATTTAGTTCAGAAATTGACATTATGCAGTTACATCATTGCAGTTAAAATAGAGCCTACTCAAGCATCTCAATTCATCACAAGAACGTTACAAGCACATTTTCCTGGGCCAATTCATAGATTCAATGATTTTCTGATGGAGGTCCAGGAGCACTTGTATCAGATGTTCATGGTATGTAATTTCGTATTGTAATTTAATTCTTATCGTATTCATACATGCAGTTCACTAACTCTTATGTATATAGAGCCAGCATCGATCCACGAGTCGTACGGACGAGGCGCGGTCTCGATTTGTATGGACGATGACCGCAAGATCAAATTTCAAGCATTTGATGTATAACGTGAGAAAAATGCAGAGAACATTCTCAGAGTGCAGACCCGACTCTTTGGAGGGAGCGGGCGCCCAGTTGGATGAGGGGAGAATATTGGGAAACTCTTTGCAACATCTGGGCTGCAGAGAGATGGCAACAAACATCCTCAATAATGAAAGTTAATCGGGCTGCGAATCCAGAAGCAAACATGCATACTGGTGGGTCTGTCTCTTTTGCGACCCATCAGTCCAGATTGGTAAGTAATTTGTCCATTTCTGGTCTCTTTTATTATAAAGGTACTCATTTATGTCATGTTTTTTCTGTGAAATAGGAGAAGGAGCTAAAAAGGCAGCCGACATTTTCCGAGGTGTTCGATAGAACACACAAGAAAAAAGGAACAGATGCATACATTAGCGATAGAGCCCGAGTGGTTGCAGTAAGTATTTAGAAGATATTCACTATTTAATTTTTCACATTAATATGAATATTAACTACTATTGTTTTTTCTGGTTTCTTGCAGGAGTCATACACCAACAAATGACAGAGAAGTACGTCGGGGAGGACGAGCAGCCGCCGTTAGATCCTGAGGTATGGGTTGCGGCATCTGGGGCCCCAAAGAAAGGCCATGTGTATGGTTTTGGGCACAGCATCGACACGAGCCGGTGTTATCTGGAGGATCCAGCTCAGGGTCACAGACCAGTGCATTCCACGCAGGAGTTGGTACTCCGGTACTTCTCCAGGACAGCTGATGGGCTTCATTGACAGTAGGATATCGGGCTTAGAGTCTCGTTTGATGGATTCGATGGAGACTCGTCTAGCCCAGATGCAGATGCAGGTGACCGATGCACTACAGGCCCAGCTCTCCCAGTCCCTCTCCCAGGTTATCTCCCAGGCCTTCTCCCAGATCAACATTCCTCCTCCACAGGCAGCACCTCCTCCACAGGCAGCACCATCGACATCAGCACACGCCCCTCACGTGAGTAAATTTATTTTATTTCAGAGGTTTAATTTTAACAGTTACTTAGTTAACTTAGTTTAACTTTAATTTGGGTTGATCGACACACAATTTCTTGTTAAGCGAGTTAGGTTAGTTAAAAAGGGAGAACTTAGGTAGGTTTGGGGTTCAAAATTAGAAATATCATCCGATTGGCCTCCGATTTTTTCAAACGGTCGGGGCGATGAGTGTGACTTGTGGAAACTGACGGAGTTCAATTCGGACTCCCGGTTGACTGCGACGCTCCAAGTCGTCTTAACCAAGTTAGTTTAGTTAAAAAATGAAAAACTTCGGTTTGAGGGTCCAATGTTAGAAATACTCTTCCGATTGGCCTCCGGTTTGTTCCAGCACGGTCGGGCCGATGAGTGTGACTTGTGGAAACTGACGGAGTTCAAATCGGACTCCCGGTTTGACCTCGACGCTCCAAGTCGTCTTAACCAAGTTAGTTTAGTTAAAAAATGAAAAACATCGGTTTCAGGAACCAAAATTAGAAATACTCATCATTGGCCTCCGGTTTGTTCCAGCACGGTCGGGCCGATGAGTGTGACTTGTGGAAACTGACGGAGTTCAAATCGGACTCCCGGTTTGACCTCGACGCTCCAAGTCGTCTTAACCAAGTTAGTTAAGTTAAAAAATGAAAAACTTCGGTTCAGGGACCAAAATTAGAAATACTCATCCGATTGGCCTCCGTTTGTTCCAGCACGGTCGGGCCAATGAGTGTGACTTGTGGAAACTGACGGAGTTCAATTCGGACTCCCGGTTTGACCTCGACGCTCCAAGTCGTCTTAACCAAGTTAGTTTAGTTAAAAAATGAAAAACTTCGGTTTCGGGGACCAAAATTAGAAATACTCATCCGATTGGCCTCCGGTTTGTTCCAGTACGGTCGGGCCGATGAGTGTGACTTGTGGAAACTGACGGAGTTCAAATCGGACTCCCGGTTTGACCTCGACGCTCCAAGTCGTCTTAACCAAGTTAGTTTAGTTAAAAAATGAAAAACTTCACTCGGTTTCAGGGACCAAAATTAGAAATACTCTTCCGATTAGCCTCCGGTTTGTTCCAGCACGGTCGGGCCGATGAGTGTGACTTGTGGAAACTGACGGAGTTCAATCGGACTCCCGGTTTGACCTCGACGCTCCAAGTCGTCTTAACCAAGTTAGTTTAGTTAAAAAATGAAAAACTTCGTTTCAGGAGGGACCAAAATTAGAAATACTCATCCGATTGGCCTTCGTTTGTTCCAGCACGGTCGGGCCGATGAGTGTGACTTGTGGAAACTGACGGAGTTCAAATCGGACTCCCGGTTTGACCTCGACGCTCCAAGTCGTCTTAACCAAGTTAGTTTAGTTAAAAAATGAAAAACTTCGGTTTCAGGGACCAAAATTAGAAATACTCATCCTTGGCCTCCGGTTTGTTCCAGCACGGTCGGGCCGATGAGTGTGACTTGTGGAAACTGACGGAGTTCAATTCGGACTCTCGGTTTGACCTCGACGCTCCAAGTCGTCTTAACCAAGTTAGTTTAGTTAAAAAATGAAAAACTTCGGTTTCAGGGACCAAAATTAGAATACTCATCCGATTGGCCTCCGGTTTGTTCCAGCACGGTCGGGCCGATGAGTGTGACTTGTGGAAACTGACGGAGTTCAATTCGGACTCCCGGTTTGACCTCGACGCTCCAAGTCGTCTTAACCAAGTTAGTTTAGTTAAAAAATGAAAAACTTCGGTTTCAGGGACCAAAATTAGAAATACTCATCCGATTGGCCTCCGGTTTGTTCCAGCACGGTCGGGCCGATGAGTGTGACTTGTGGAAACTGACGGAGTTCAATTCGGACTCCCTGTTTGACCTCGACGCTCCAAGTCGTCTTAACCAAGTTAGTTTAGTTAAAAAATGAAAAACTTCGGTTTGAGGGACCAAAATTAGAAATACTCATCCGATTGGCCTCCGGTTTGTTCCAGCACGGTCGGGCCGATGAGTGTGACTAGTGGAAACTGACGGAGTTCAAATCGGACTCCCGGTTTGACCTCGACGCTCCAAGTCGTCTTAACCAAGTTAGTTTAGTTAAAAAATGAAAAACTTCAGTTTCAGGGACCAAAATTAGAAATACTCATCCGATTGCCTCCGGTTTGTTCCAGCACAGTCGGGCCGATGAGTGTGACTTGTCGAAACTGACGGAGTTCAATCGGACTCCCGGTTTGACCTCGACGCTCCAAGTCATCTTAACCAAGTTAGTTTAGTTAAAAAATGAAAAACTTCGGTTTCAGGGACCAAATTTAGAAAACTCATCCGATTGGCCTCCGGTTTGTTCCAGCACGGTCGGGCCGATGAGTGTGACTTGTGGAAACTGACGGACTTCAATTCGGACTCCCGATTTGACTTCGACGCTCCAAGTCATCTTAACCAAGTTAGTTTAGTTAAAAAATGAAAAACTTCGGTTTCAGGAACCAAAATTAGAAATACTCATCCGATTGGCCTCCGGTTTGTTCCAGCACGGTCGGCCGATGAGTGTGACTTGTCGAAACTGACGGAGTTCAAATCGGACTCCCGGTTTGACCTCGACGCTCCAAGTCGTTCTTAACCAAGTTAGTTTAGTTTAAAAATGAAAAACTTCGTTTCAGGGACCAAAATTAGAAATACTCATCCGATTGGCCTCCGGTTTGTTCCAGCACGGTCGGGCCGATGAGTGTGACTTGTGGAAACTGACGGAGTTCATTCGGACTCCCGGTTTGACCTCGACGCTCCAAGTCGTCTTAACCAAGTTAGTTTAGTTAAAAAATGAAAAACTTCGATTTTAGGGTCCAAAATTAGAAATACTCCTCCGATTGGCCTCCGGTTTGTTCCAGCACGGTCGGGCCGATGAGTGGACTTGTGGAAACTGACGGAGTTCAATTCGGACTCCTGATTTGACTGCGACGCTCCAAGTCGTCTTAACCATGTTAGTTTAGTTAAAAAATGAAAAACTTTGGTTTGAGGGACCAAAATTAGAAATACTCTTCCGATTGGCCTCCGGTTTGTTCCAGCACGGTCGGGCCGATGAGTGTGACTTGTGGAAACTGACATAGTTCAATTCGGACTCCCGGTTTGACCGCGACGCGCCAAGTCGTCTTAACCAAGTTAGTTAGTTAAAAAATGAAGAACTTCGGTTTTAGGGTCAAAATTAGAAATACTCATCTAATTGACCTTCATTGCTTATAGTTTTATGTAATTTATACTTCTAAAATAAGTTATTGCTTATAATAGTATAATTTAACTTATTATTGTTATATATATATTGTAGGTTCCTTCATCGAGTGGAGTGGGAGGACACGAGGATGAAGACGAAGACGAAGACGAGGCATCATGATTTTCATTTCATTATTATTATTGTTGTAGATATTTTTATTATTGTTGTTGGCATTATATTATTGTGATGTTGTGGATATTTTTATTGTTATTGTGGACATTTAATTATTCTGATGTTGTGGACATTTTATTATTGTTGTGTTGTGGATATTTTTATTATTGTTGATGTTGTCGACATTTATTATTGTTTGTTGTGGATATTTTTATTATTTTTGTGTTGTAGATATTTTTTATGGTGGACATTATTATTGTTGTGGATATTATTTATTTATTTAAGCAGGTTATTTTCCTAAAATATATATATATTAAAAAAAATTTAAAAAATAGAGACCGATTAGGGACTGAAATAATCGGTCCCTATTCGGTCTAAATAGGGACCGAATTTATCAGTCCTAATTCGGTCCCTAAAATAGGGACCGAATAGGGACTGATTTATTTCGGTCCCTATTTAGGGACCGAATTTGTCAGTCCTAATTCGTCCCTATTTTAGGGACCGAATTAATAGGGACCGAATTAGGACTGACAAATTCGGTCCCTAAATAGGGACCGAAATAAATCAGTCCCTATTCGGTCCCTATTTTAGGGACCGAATGGGGACTGCATAATTCGGTCCTATTTAGGGACCGAAAATCAGTCCCTATTCGGTCCCTATTTAGGCACCGAATTAGGACTGATAAATTCGGTCCCTATTTAGGGACCGAAATAAATCGTCCCTATTTTAGGGACCGAATTAGGACTGATAATTCGGTCCCTATTTAGGGACCGATCTTATTCAATCCCTATTCGGTCCCTATTTAGTGACCGAATAGGGACCGAATTTAGTCGGTCACAGATTTGTGACCAGAATTTTTTGACCGACATATTCGGTCACTATTCGGTCCCTATTCGGTCTCTAAGATGTTTAGGGACCGAATAGAGACCGAATATTTCGGTCTCTATTTCCGATTTTTCTTGTAATGTAAGGCAACAAAATAGGTTGAAATATGTGAAAAGTACACATGCTGGTTTATCACAGAATGAACATCACATGCTCCATGAAATGCACAGAAAAGTCTTCATAACTATGAAATGAAACAAAGTATTAATACATGCCAATGAGAAATTAAAATTGTTCAAACCACAAAAAACACACAAACTACTGATAACAGGTGCATATTAACATGTAGTATTGTACTTAAACATGAAATTAGACAGAACTATTGTTCATGCAAGCATCGTCTTCTAAATCCCCACTATCTTCGTGTGCAGTTGCCCTGCACATATGGTCGGATATGTCATTAGGATCAATTCACATGTATGGGTAGAATTATATTGTTACAAGTGACTGTGTTCAGCAAATACCCTCGAGCAATGTGTTGTATCCACAACCGGGTGGCCAATTCATTCCGGAATCTGTCCTCCTGGGCAGCTTCACTTCGAGGCACATGGTCATCCTGTTGGACATTCTCATCCTTCCACCAGTTCATCGCATTGTCCTCGACGAAATATATAGTCAATACCTCCTTCCATGCGTATGAAATTATGCATGACACAACAGGCCATAGCAATTCTGGCTTGTGTCTTAATTGGGTAGTTGTGACGTTTTACCAAAATGGTAAAACGTACTTTCAGAACACCGAATGCAAGCTCAACAACATTACGAAGTTGTGCATGTCTGTGGTTGAATAGGTCTTTTTTACTCCTATATCGAATTCGGGTGCGCCTAGTAGAGTTGTACTCAGAGAGATGGTACCTGATGCCACGATACGGTGCTAGAAATTGGGGAGTGTTTGCATAACCACATCCAGCAAGAAATATTTACCTAGTCAGCAAAGTGATATTTTATCCTCAGAAAATGAAATCATGCATTTCATATATCATCAATTTAAGTATGAAGATATTACCTTTGGGTACCTTGAAACCTCCACTCTCAAGTACCCAACTCAACACTTGCATATCAGCAGCAGAGCCCTCCCATCCAACGACCACACTTCTGAATATCATATCAAAATCAACACATCCCATCACATTTTGTGATGTTTCACCTTTCGATTTAGGTATCGAGGTTGGTCAACCAAAGGAACTTTGGCGGAGATATGAGTCCCATCAATCGCACCAAGAGGATTCTACGCATCATGCAACAAATGTCATCCCACACATGTATGATATTGCATTGTGTTGTAAATGGAAATGAATCAGGCAATCACCTTGAAGAAAGGGTAGAACTTTGGATCATGCCAAATCTTCCGATGCACAAGGCTATCTTCGGTGGGCATGTTTATGTAATCACGTCGTATTGCTAGCACTCCCATGAGGACATTATTAAAATGCCTACTGATGGTCTCACTAGAATGTTGAAACCATTCTCTCAATAGCCTATTACCAATTCCATGCCCGACCTCTAACAAGAAGATGACCAATTGTTCGATGGCAGACATATTTTTGGTGTCTTGTAAGACACCATTTTCTATTAGTTTATCCCTTAATTTCACAACATGCTTGGATGGATGCGGAAAGAAGAGTATGATCTACCTAAGTGTCCAGACATAACCTCTTTAACCCATCTATGACCTTGTCCCTCATTAGTATGCATTGGCCTACCTGGTGTCGGACTAGATACGGGGTGCTATGCAGAAGGATTAGTGTATCATCCACTCCTGCCAGTAGTCTTCCTCGTCCATGAAAAATTTGTAGAAATTGACCAGTGGGAGCAATATTAAGATCCATTAGACCGAGGGAACCTACTATTAAAACATGCATATAATGAAAAATGAGTACATATGACATTCCACCACGAAAATGGAAGGAATTTCCTCAGAAAATGATTTCAGATATGTGATCACAGCAAATTACATGATATTAAGCATTTCATATATGCAGAAAAGAAAATTAACTTGCAGACATATATTTCACAGTCATAAATTACAGACATGTGAGATCACAGCATCTAATATGATAATTAGCATTTCATATATGCAAAAAATTAAATTAAACATGATTGCAGACATATAGTGCAATTTGTAGAAAATGGATATGGTGGGCATCACATGTAACCAAGCCTGCTTAGAATCCAACCAAGCCGAAGATGTACTAGAAGGCCAAAGAAGATGCACCGGTCATCCAACTCCTTCATTACATCTATGGCCTTGTATAACAGGTGATCTGGTATGCCATCCACTTTCATTAATTGGTCCAATGCAGAAGAAACTGGGGGAGCAACACTCTTCTGGAGCTCAATGGCCTCTTTTGAAGGGCTAGCCTCTCCTCTCCTAACTTGGCAATCTTTTCAAGTGAATCATTGCATGAATCTGATAAACATCTTTTTTTTCTACTTGATGTCTGTGCAACAGTAGCAGTGTTGTGTGGTGAGCTGTTGGGGGTGGGGGCATGATCAGTAGTCTTGGGTGGTATGTCTTCAGTCAAAGTTGGCTATTGGTTGTCAAGAGGATTAATTAGGTCATCATCATCCATGTTAGATTCATCACATTGGTCCAAGTAAGAGTTGCCAAAGTCCCCTGCACCTAGGTCACCCCTTGCCATTGAAGTGGCAGTAATAATGTGCATTTGGTCCATAAAATTAAAGGACTTTCCTTTTAGAGTCTTGTAATCTTTATTAATCTGGAAAAATCACATTTTCCATGTCAAGGGTATAGCCATGTGAAATATGACCAAACTTATGTATTGCATACACATACCCTGAACATTTCCTCCCAAGCATCTTCCGAAGGTGTCACTAGCATATTTTTTTCGTCCTCCCAACCCCAACCAGACCTGCTCTTAAGATTAAGGTACATAGCGTACCATTTTTTCAGGCTCTTGAACCTATTTTTCAAGTTAGACAGTGTGTAAGACAAATGTGTTTTGTCATTGAACTGCCGCAGTGCCATCCTCCAAGCCTCTTTGTAAATGTCCAATTTACAAACCATCATGCTGGACTTTGTGCTCAATTAAGATGTCCACGAGTACTTGATCACCATCCTCCCTCCAATTAGGGACCCATCCCTTTGTTTGTGTGGCCTTCTTTTGTGATGAAAAATAAGTGAGCCAACACCCAGTATGATTAAACTAAAAATGAATATGTAATATACAAGTTCGACAGTGAAAATAAGCAAAGACATCATTAGTTTACATATCACTTTATGACAACCATCGTACATGGTGAAAATGTAGATGACTACAAATGAAACTTCCAGTTGGTTTGATTATGTATTTAAACGTGTTACACGCAACAGTCCAAATACAAAAAGTGTGGAACACAGTCGAATCGTGAGCCAATTAAGGAAGCAAATTCAATAAAACAACAATTGCGTACTGCAAGTAGCATAGCACATTGAAGAATGAAACCGTAGAACCAGTACATGAAAATACATGGTTGGAATATGACCTTATTAGGGAACTATACCTTGATGTCAAGGAATACACAATCATGTCCATGCCCTGTAAACCACAAGAAAATGCGCTATTTTCGACGGACGGAATCCGTCGGAAATCCGTCGTATTCCGTCGGAAAAGGCGCCTTCCGACCGCTTTCCGTCCAAGCTCGTCGGAAACTTTCCGTCGGAAATACTTGGTCAGAAATTCCGACGGATGACATTTCCGTCAGAATTCGGTCGAAACCTCCGACAGATATAATCCTCGTAAAGCGGTCAGTATTTGCCGACGGAATTGCCGACGATGTTTAGCCGTCGGTAATTTATCAGTTCCGACGGATACTTATCCGTCGGCTAATCCGTCAGTATTTTCCGACGGGATTACCGACGGTTTTTCCGTCGGTAATTATATATCCGTCGGAAAAGTCACATATTTTTTTAAAAAAATAGGCAAATAAAAATGATTTGTCAACATTACTACAATGTCAAACCTGCTACAATATTCATAAATTTAACAAATACTAACAATCAACATAAAATCATAAAATACAATAAATATAAAATAATATAGAATAATAAATACAAAAATCAACATAGATCTGCTGGATCGTCTGCTGTCCCTGCCTCGTCATCGTCTGGAGCTGGATCCTATATTAAAACAAATTAAAATGAGAAACATTAAAATAAATAAAAGACATACAGTATTTTCAAAATGAAATTTAAAACATGTGATTATTTCTCAAGCTTAATACAATACTATTTTTAGATCCATCATTTTCTTGGGTGTTTTTAGATCCGTCCTTGAATGCCCAACCCAATCGGAGATCCAAATTGGATTCCGTCAGTTCCCACACGTCACTTTAACCCACCCGGTCGGTCGGAGAAAACGGCCGTCGATCGGATCTATTTGGGATTTTAGACCCCCGGGTTGCGTCTTTTAACCATTTATATATGTTTGGCCGTGTTTTTAGATCCGTCCTTTGAATGCCCAACCCAATCCGGGGATCCAAATGGATTCCGTTAGTTTCTACACGTCACTTTAACCCACCCGGCCGTGTCGGAGAAAACGGCACGTCGATCGGATCCCTATTTGAGATTCTAGACCCCCGGGGTGTGTGTTTTGACCCTTTATATATACTTGGGTGTTTTTAGATCCGTCATTTGAATGCCCAACCCAATCCAAGATCTAAATTGGATTCTGTCAGTCCCACACGTCACTTAACCCCCTAGTCGTGTCGGAGAAAACGGCACGCCGATCCGATCCCTATTTGGGATTTTGGACCCCAGGGTTGCGTGTTTTAACCATTTATATATGGTTGACCGTGTGTTTTAGATCCGTCCTTTGAATGCCCAACCCAATCCGGGGATCCAAATTGATTCCGTCAGTTTCTACACGTCACTTTAACCCACCCAGTCGTGTCGGAGGAAAACGGCACGTCAATTGGATCCCTATTTGGGATTTTACACCCCCGGGTTGCGTGTTTTAACCATTATCTGTTTGACCGTGTTTTTAGATCCGTCCTTTGAATGCCCAACCCAATCCGGAGATCCAAATGGATTCCGTCAGTTCCCACACGTCACTTTAAACCACCCGGTCGTGTCGGAGAAAACGGCACGCCGATCGATCCGATCCCTATTTGGGATTTTAGACCCCCGGGTTGCGTCTTTTAACCATTTATATATGTTTGGCCGTGTTTTTAGATCCGTCCTTTGAATGCCCAACCAATCGGGGATCCAAATTGGATTCCGTTAGTTCTACACGTCACTTTAACCCACTCGGTCGTGTTGGAGAAAACGGCACGCGATCGATCCCTATTGGGATTTTGGACCCCCGGGTTGTGTGTTTTGACCTTTATATAATACTTGGGTGTTTTTTAGATCCGTCAATTGAACGCCGACCCAATCCGGAGATCCAAATGGATTCCGTCAGTTCCCTCACGTCACTTTAACCCACCTGGTGTGTGGGGAGAAACGACACGCCGATCGATCCCTATTTGGGATTTTGGACCCCCGGGTTTGCGTTGTTTAACCATTTATATATGGTGACCGAGTTTTTAGATCCATCCTTTGAAGTCCAACCCAATCCGGGGATCCACATTGGATTCCGTCAGTTTCTACACGTCACTTTAACCCACCCGGTCGTGTCGGAGGAAAACGGCACGTCGATTGGATCCCTATTTGGGATTTTAGACCCCCGGGTTGCGTGTTTTAACCATTTATATCTGTTTGACCGTGTTTTTAGATCCGTCCTTTGAATGCCAACCCAATCCGGAGATCCAAATTGGATTCCATCAGTTCCCACACGTCACTTTAACCCACCGGTGTTGCGGAGAAAACGGCACGCGATCCGATCCCTATTTGGATTTTAGACCCCCGGGTTGCATCTTTTAACCATTTATATATGTTTGGTCGTGTTTTTAGATCCGTCCTTGAATGCCCAACCCAATCTGGGATCCAAATTGGATTCCGTTAGTTTCTACACGTCACTTTAATCCACCCGATCGTGTTGGAGAAAACGGCACGGATCCGATCCCTATTTGAGATTTTAGACCCCGGGTGTGTGTTTTGACCCTTTATATATACTTGGGTGTTTTTTAGATCCGTCATTTGAATGGCCAACCCAATCCGGAGATCCAAATTGGATTCCGTCAGTTCCCACAGTCACTTTAACTCACCCGGTCGTGGCGGAGAAAACGGCACGACGATCCGATCCCTATTGGGATTTTGGACCCCCGGGTTGTGGTTTGACCCTTTATATATATACTTAGGTGTTTTTTAGATCCGTCAATTGAACGTCCGACCCAATCTGGAGATCCAAATTGGATTCCGTCAGTTCCCACACGTCACTTTAACCCACCTGGTCGTGTCGGAGAAAACGGCACGTCGATCGGATCCCTATTTGAGATTTTACACCCCGGGTTGGTGTTTTGACCTTTATATATACTTGGGTTTTTTTAGATCCGTCATTTGAATGCCAACCCAATCCGGAGATCCAAATGGATTCCGTCAGTTCCCACACGTCACTTTAAACCACCCGGTCGTGTCGGAGAAAACGGCACGCCAATCCGATCCCTATTTGGGATTTTGGACCCCCGGGTTGTGTGTTTTGACCCTTTATATATATACTTGGGTGTTTTTTAGATCCGTCAATTGAACGTCCGACCCATCCGGAGATCCAAATTGGATTTCGTCAGTTCCACACGTCACTTTAACCCACCTGGTCGTGTCGGAGAAAACGGCACGCGATCCGATCCCTATTTGGGATTTTGGAACCCCGGGTTGCGTGTTTTAACCATTTATATATGGTTGACCGTGTTTTTAGATCTGTCCTTTGAATGCCCAACCAATCCGGGGATCCAAATTGGATTCCGTAGTTTCTACACGTCACTTTAACCACCCGGTCGTGTCGGAGAAAACGGCACGCCGATCCGATCCCTATTTGGGATTTTGGACCCCGGGTTGTGGTTTTGACGCTTTATATATACTGGGGTTTTTTAGATCGTCAATTGAACGCCCGACCCAATCCTAAGTATATGAAATTAATACTAATACTGACCTGAGCTGCTGGCTGTGTGGGGCGTACTCCCTGCATTATTGAGATGAACTGCTGAACCATATCGCTGAACTGCGTCTGTAGCTGTAGCCGCTGCGTCTCTATCTCTACCTGCTGCGCCTGTAGTTGTACCCGCTGCGTCTGTAGCTCTTCCCGCTGCGTCTGTAGCTCTGTACGTAGCTCCTCCCGAATGATGCCTCTAATGTCCTCTACACCACTGACGGGCGGCACAGAAGATGAACTCGCGTGTGCCGGAGGAGCGATCGAACTGGCATATGAGGACAACACTCGATGAGTATCCAGGCTGTCCCCAAAGCCGTACACTCGACCCTTCCTCGGCACTCCCGTTGCCTCGACCCAAGCGTCTGCATCCAAATCTGGCTGGGGAGTGCCCTCTGTGTAGCGCTCCGCCATCGTCCTGTCGTACGTCTCCGTAAAATAATTTAAAATTAAATTATTGAAAACAAATTACTTTAATATCATAATTGAATTCATAATTTAAAGCTTGACTTACAACAATCGTGCGGACACTCTCGGTAACATAGTCATCCGTCCCCTTCCGCTTATGAGTCCGGTCAAATAACTCGCGGAAAGTAGGGGCACGCTCCAGGTCGTGATGCTTAAAATTCAACAAAATTAGTTACTTTCACAATAATAATCCATATGTATATATGAATCGAACAATAAAATACTTACCAATTTTTACTGTGGTCGCATAAGATACGGATCCACTAGTATGCCATTCTTCTCCGTTGAGTTGCTCTGTTGCGTATTGCCGCCTGTGACTGCTCCTGCCATGGTCCAGCAGCCCAACGCGCGCAAAGGGACTCCCAATAGTCCCTCCGCAGCCAAACAGGCCGTAATCCACCCAAGCCATAGGATCTCGGTTACCTGTGGTCTTCATTGCCTTGTCCCGTGCCTCCCACATCGACTTTCTTAAATTAGTCTGGGCCGTAATCTCCCAGACGGCTCGAGCCCGAGGGAGATCCTCGGGTCTCGTGAACGCGAACCTCCGCTGTAAAGAAATAAAATAATCAACGTTCTGCAATAAACCCAAATTAATAATAATTGAATAAATGACTTCAACTCTTCTAAAAAATAAAAACCGTAAACATGTCAAATAATAAATACCGGACTGGCACCGGGGACGTCTCTCCATGCATCCACTGGTCCTGGAATATGTGCGTGGACCAGCGTCGTAATATAGCGGGAAGCAGGACTGGGATCTATCTTCCCCCTGCAATTCCACATTAATTTTCTACATGAAATGTATATCCTAATAACAAATACAGTAACACTGAGATGATGAACTTTACCCTGAGATCCAGCATGGTTGTCGTCCTGGTAGTTGAGGCCCCTCCTCAGCTGCTGGATGCTGGCTCTCCACCTCTGGTGAGGAAGAAGACGAAGGTGGCACTACTCGGAATGGTCGACAGGGAGGCAAAATTTCATACACTTAGAAAATATGAATTTCAAATACCAAGAATATAGAAATTTACCTGTCGCTGGGACGACGGGCGTGGACTGGGAGGCAGTCCCAGCAAAATTTCATACACATTAGAAATTATGAATTTCAATAACAAGATATAGAAATTTACCTGTCGCGGGGACGACGGGCGTGGACGGGGAGGCAGTCCCTGCAAAATTTCATACACATTAGAAATTATGAATTTCAAATAAACAAGAATATAGAAATTTACCTGTCGCTGGGACGACGGGCGTGGACGGAGAGGCCAGTCCTGCAAAATTTCATACACATTAGAAATTTGAATTTCAAATAAACAACAATGTAGAAATTTACCTGTCGCTGGGACGCCGGGCGTGGACGGGGAGGCAGTCTCTGCAAAATGTCATACACATTAGAAATTATGAATTTCTAATAAACAACAATATAGAATTTACCTGTCGCTGGGAAGACGGGCGTGGACGAGGAGGCAGTCCCTGTAAAATTGTATGTACGTTAGTTCTCGTGAAATCAATATAAACAATAATACCATATGGTTTTTGTGTACATATGCATATACCTGTCGCGGACCTAGAGGCAAACGTGGACGGGGAGGCAGTCCCTCTGCCAACGGACGTGGCAACCGTCGACTGCGTCCTCTACGTACCATATCTCTATTGATACACATATCAGATATAGCAAGTCATCAGCACTCAATTTGAAGTAGCAATTTATTATGAACATGTAATTAACAACAACACAACGTCCCTTACAAATATGCAGTATATTATCTATATTCATCATCAGATACTGAAGACATGTTTAATTCAGCATCATCTTCATCATCATCCTAGATTCATCATCATCACTTGGGAGTCTTCCTCCACATCAGACTCCACCTCTCCGCTCAGCGACATTTGGGTCAACTTCTTCTTGTTCGTTATCCTTATGTAAGCAATTGTTTCATTTATATCATGAACATTGTACTGCGTAGAACTGCACAACTTCGTGCGTCACTCCGATCTGATGGAAAAAGTTGTCATTAACCCTTCGAGCTCATCATCATCGGAGAAGCTCATACTCAGGGAATAGTCTTGATTTTCACTCTACATGCAGCCCACCAATCTCTTAATTTGAGGATGTATATTTGAATAATAAACTTGTTGGCTTGTGCCGCCAGGATGAATGCTCATATGTACTCATTTGGACTTATGCTTCACATCGATTAATCCTATGTTGTGTCATGACGAATAGATTTCGGGTGGGTCAAACCAATGACACTTGAACAGAAATACATTGTTGTCTTGTCCCAAAAATTGCAGTTCAATGACTTCTTCGAGAATGCCATATAGTCCATTTCATTTTCATTGTAGGCACTATCCCTTCACACATACGCCACTGTTCATCGTAGACGTAGTCCGTCCATAATCTCTCGTGGA
>JACBKR010005865.1:0-15794 GCA_014218235.1 Colocasia esculenta | reverse complement strand
TGGCCCAACAATTCATGTTAGGTCCATTAGTAAACCCATTACTAATTTAGCTTAATGAGTATTAATTTAATTCTTTCTATTCCATTTATGCTCCCTTTATTCTAATTAATTTTATTTATCACATTTATTTAATTTAATTTAGGATTTAAAAAATTAAGGTTGTTACATGCCTGGTGATCCAGTCTGGTACGGATCTCTGTGAGGCTTTCCCATATCCTTCTATCATCTGATGCGTAGTCTCCTCAGTCACATCCCACCTCCTCCCCAATCTCTTTGTCTGCCATTTCTAATTCTGCACAAATTCATTCCAACCACATACATACAAACAAATCAATACAAAAACTAAGGCTTACTACCAGCAGTGGACTAAAGTAGAGACCAGACTTGTAAATTTCCGATTCCTTTATATCGCACGGACCTTGCTCTGATATGAACTGTGACAGACCTTGTTGTTCAAACCCGTTAACCTAATACGAGCTTGATCTGACTCCGTCTCCACGATCGAGCTGTAGCCTTGCAAGGGATATCAATCACATGAGTCCCGTAGAAATATAAAAGAATCAGCTCAAATATATATAAGATTGCACATCTCACAAATATTTACAGAAATATACATAGCCAGTCTCACTATAGTCAAACACAGAGTACAGTAACTGGGGCATACCTGAGGAGAACAAAAGTAAAGATCACACTACTGGTGGTGAGGCCCAACTCCGCTACGACGTGGCTCCGAACTAGACGAAGGACGAGAAGCCCCCTGCTCGGCTTGTTCTCCGGTCTCGCAGTCTAAGAGTCGTCACTGTATTGCCTAGGTGGCATCTATGTGTTATGTTATATGTGATGTGTCCTTCTAATGGTGGTTCGGACTATGTGTCACGACACTAAATTATGAAATTTGAATGTGAATGTGTAAATGTGAATGTGAATATGTGTAAATTGTGTAATGTGAATATGTGTAAATGTGCAATGTGTTAAAAGAGAACTATGTGAATGAGTATTGTGCAAACATGTGAAACCAATGCGTTATATTGTGAATTGTGATCCATGATATGTTATGAGAAATAATGTTATAACAGCAACCTAATGTGTTTATGGTGATGTTTTATAGGTGTAAAATGTGTAGAATCCATAATACGAGTATGTCTCAATTATGTGTGAACAAATCCATGTTAAATTGTTATCATGTTGTAGTTAATCGGGAGTGTAGCTCTCATGCGAAAGGATGTGAATTGCTAAATCCATGTCAAAACAGCAACCTTAATGTGTACGAAATGATAGTGTGCATGTGCAAGAATGTGTAGAAACCATGATAGGAATGTTTCCTTTTATGCATGTGAGAATCCATGTTAGTTGCTATCATGTGTAGCTTAATGTGATTGAATTAGTAGTAAGCATGTGATAGGATATTTATTTTGGAATGTCTTAGTCATGTACCCATATGTTTTAAATTTTGTAGAAATACCATGATAGGTGTCTCTTATCAATGTTCAAGCATGCTATATGTTTGCTTTGTGAATTGAATGTAGAACCTACTGTGATGTATGCATGAATGATGTGTATGGAGTTATTTGCTGAGTCTTTTAGACTCACTCCTTGCTTCAGTGTACAGTTTAGTTGGGACCTGACACCTTGGAGGAGACATGGAGAGTGACTCTGAGCGTGGCGAGTAGCTTGGTGGAGTCGATGTTGTGACTTTGCTTTCATAGTATGTAATTGAGGCATTGTAATAGAACTATTATGTAATTGTGGACAAGCTATGTAATCTGATTTTAGCATTTTATTTATGTGGACTTTAGTTATCTTAAAATTTGTTATTTAAACCATGTATGTTAAATGTGGAGATGAAATGAAATGACAAATAGTTCTTTTACTTCCGCTACTATGTATCTATATTTATGAGCATCTCAGCCATGTGTACGTGTGGGGTAAAGGTCCCACTGTGACGGGACTCACTATACCGACGTGGATTGGTATAATCGTACCGGTATAAGGAGGGTCATCGCAGAGATTGGTATCAGAGAGACTGGTTGAGATTGCACATGAATATATATATATAAGTCATCATCCCCATTACATGCTAAGTCTACATAGGAATGTCCACATGTGTAGAAAACATTAATAATGAGTGGAAAATATATAAGAAAAATGGTTAGGAAATTAAATAACATAGCTCTAATGGTGGCTGAAATTTATTACAGCCATGGCTTTGAGAGGTAGACGTGGTGGTGTGCTGCTCGTGAGGGCGAGCAGAGGCGTGAGGAGCAGGCCCCGGCACCACAGGGTCCTGTACTTCCCCCACCGCCGTCTGTGGATTATGGAGTGTTCATGCAAGGTTGGTGCAGGCCATGCAGACGTAGGCCCACACCCAGGCTGCACTCCAGACTCAGTTGGAGGCTCAAGTTAGCATAATCAATCAAAGTGTAGTATGTTTTATTTAATTATATGATGTTATGTTGAATGTGTATTATTGTTGTTGATGTAGCAGGCTCAAGTTCCAGCTCAGGACCATGGTGGACCTTCCATCATGGAAAGATTCAAGAGGATGCTGCCACCCTCTTTTAAGGGGAGAGCGATCCGTTACTAGCAGAAAGCTGGATGAGGGAGATCAAGATGATCTTCCAGCTATTAGGTGTGTGGACGATGATAAGGTTACTTTAGCCACCTATATGCTACGGTATGTGCTAGTTATTTGTTTATATCCCCTGTTAAGTTGAAGTTGTTTAGTTGGTGCTTATGAAGTTATGTTGCAGGAGAGAGCTGATGTGTGGTGGGCTTCATTACTGCATACCGGTTCGAGGACGGCGCTATTGAGGTTGCTTGGGACGAGTTCGTGAGGCTCTTTCGGGCAAATTCATCCCCGAGCATATCCAGGACAGGATGGAGCAGGAGTTCCTCTCCTTGACTCAAGTCTCCATGATCGTGCTCGAATAGAGGCCAGGCTGCAGAATTATCTAAATATGCACCACATATCGTGACAGATGAGCGTAGGAACCAAAGAAGTTTGGTGATGGCCTGAAGCCATCACTGAGACGAGGCTAGTGGTTTTAACCATCGTACCTTGGACGAGGCACTTAGTGCTGCTGTAGACAGGAGGCGAGATGCAGCAGTATCTGGAAGAGAAGAAGCTTCGCAGAAGAGGCCTGCAGCTACATTCCAGCGGCAGGACAAGAAGAAAGAATTGTACCAGGCCCGCAGCGTCCGGTAACACCAGAGTGCCAGGTACCTTCTCAACATCCCCTGTTGTGAAGAGGAATGTCCCCATTGCGGGAAGACACATGGTTGTACGAAGTGTTTGGATGATTCGTGGAAATGCTTGAGTGCAGAAGCAGCGACCACATAATCAAGATTGTCGAGACTTCAGCAGGAGTCCAGCGCGGAGCGCCAGCCCCCAGCAGTGGTAGCAGCAGCAGCGCCAGCTACAGAAGACCAGGAAGGCCTCGAGCCCCTGACTCAGGTTTTGCTCTAGCACAAGAGGATGCCGACAGGCGGAGCATGTCACTGAAGGTACAGTTTACTTCTATGTGTGCACGCTCTGGTTTTGTTTGATACTGGTGCCACTCACTCGTTTCATTTCCCGAAGGTTCCCTAGGCAGCTTAGCTCTAGAGTCTCCATAGAGTTTGAGGAGTTTAGCGGTCCCTTTGTCTGGACCAACACTTTCGGGTACTGTAGCACCCCGGAAATTTTATTCAAAGTAATGGAAATAAATAATTTCCATAATTCGGAAGTATTTAAAACATACGTATCATTCGTATGTGCTAAAACACATCGAAAATTCTGTAAAAATTATAAATCAACCCTAAATATTATTATTAAATGTTTCACAAAGAAATTTGTGCCAAGAAAATCAGATTATCCAAGTTTAAAGTGTTTTGCGACTTATTACCGTAATTCATGAATAAGTCAAAATATTATCACACATACTGGAATGAGTTAGAAAATTAAATAAAAATCATAAATGGACTTCAATAATATCCTATAATGACCCATCAAGAAATTTGGTTCAATAAAAATCATTTGGGCTAGGTTTAAGAGTTATTGTGACCGATTATCTAAATAAGGAAACAAGTCGGAAAACCGTTAACACGGAAATACGACGCAATCAAAATTAAATAAAAATGTTGGGGAGACTTCCAACATTATATATTGATGACCCATTATCATAATTGGGCCAATGGACAACATTTGGCCCAAAATCAAATAAGCTAGAAAATACATAAAATTCGTAACCATAAATAAGCTGAAATTAAAAAGAGGCAATTAGAGTTGAATTGGGATGCAATCATGCATTCATGGCAACCCAAATTGTGCCTAACTATGAGGGGAGGTTTCCTAATGCCTCACACACTCAAAGGGAGGAGGAAATCATCAAAAATAGGAAACCAAACATGCCAATCCCGAAATCCTCTTTCCTAGTTATAATAGGACTCCTAAACACCATGGTTACTTAAATACTCTTCACCCAAACCCTAGGAACGAATTTAGAACTTGCTAGGGTCGTGTGGAGGAGCTCTTGGTGGCTGAGGAGCTGTGAACGACCACAAGAAGCCGTTCTTCTCCCCTTCTCATCTGCTGCGACCTGCACAAACCACTCTCTTGAAGTCGACCAAAGGTAGGTTTTCTCGGGCCAAACTTAACATATCCTATACCAATGTGTAGAGCATCAAGTTACTTTCATTTCCCACTGGTTTCATCGAATTTCATTTAGTAGATCTTGATTTATAAGCGTTTTGCAAAAGTCGCGCACTGTCAGGGCTTTTCCCGTTCTTAATATTTGACGTGATTCAAGACCGAATTAGAGTAAAATCTTAACATGAAGTTATTCTACTTGATGTCACGATCATCTTTCATGTTGAACGTTTTGTCTAAATCTCATTAGTTAGAGAGTTATGAAGCCCGTAAGAGAGTCATGCATAATACTGTGTTTTCGGGTTTGCAGTTAGCCTTAGGTTATTCCTGTTTTTCTTGAGATTTAAGACCGAAGTAGGTCAAGACTCCAACATGAAAGTTCTTTTATTAGTCGTTAGGGTCATCTTTCATGTTAAAGGTTTTGTGTAAATGTCATTAGTTTGAGAGTTATAAACTTCGTAATAGAGTCATGCATGATACTGCGTTTTTCTGGTTGCATTTAACTTTAAGTTCTTCATGTTTTTCACAAGGGCAAAGACCGAATTAGGTAAAACCCCCAACATCAAAGTTCTTCCAATAGATGTCCTCGACATTTTCTATGTTGAAATTTTGTCTAAAGGTCAGCATATAGAGAGATATAGGCGTTTCATGAATATCGCTCCTGTGTCAAAACATGGTAAGTCTGAACCAAGAGCATGTCAGATCCCAGTCGGACTCAGGCGCAGATCCTGTGATGCGACGGCTCGATGTGTCGCCTTCCGAGGTCTCGTCGCGACAGCCCGACATGTCGCGACCTGATTGCGACAAGACCGTTGTCGCGATCATGCTGCCTGAATCGGACCGCCCCAGTCGCGTTCTTCACAACTACCTGTCGCCTTCCTTATAGGGCTATGTCGCGATCTCAGATTTTTACCTGAAACCACGTGTTTTCCTGCAAAGTTTTCCGCATATACCCGAGTCTGTTTAAATATGATATTTACTGTGTAAGTTGCATGTCTTGGGTCTAATCCTTACATGATTGTTATGGCTTAAAATTGATTAACCCATTTAAAAGCTTTAATTACATGAATGCTATTCTAAGTGCCTCCTTAAATATTGATCCATTCGTGCTACTTGTGATTTAATCTTCTTCCTACTCTAGTTTGACGTAAAATGATAATTTTTATCATAAAATCTTGCAAACCATGATTAGTTAAAGTGCATAGTTTTATTCCATGTTATATTGTCAAGTGTTTCCTGCGAGTTTGAGACCGATGGTTTGAGAATTGAGACACGCGTACCGCACTACACACTAGCACTGTTAGGCAGCCTTTTTCTTGGGAAATTGGAAACTCTCTACCGGTCATTCCGAATCGGTAGACTAGCGACCTTTTCACCAAGGCCTCCGTAAATCTCCTCTGACCATGGATTCCCACATGGCCGACGAGTTGGTTGTACCATTGAAGTTCCCTGGAGATAGCGTGCACTTCCTTTCTCTTCTTAATCTCGTGAGTGTGACTTACAAACTAGACTAAAGCCATTAATGTAAAGATTGAACGAAAGTATAAATTGTACCGTTATGCTGCCGAATTTATCTCTTGACCATTGTTCTCATGAAATCATGTTCAATTTAATTATTACTTCTTCTCATCATCATCATGAACATGACATTACACATGCTACGTTTTGAAACTCTCATTGGCCATTATTAATGACTGTGGGTATCTACATTTAAAAATTTAAGTGAGATGCTGACAGGGCACGGCGTGTGTCCAAGGGCTCCAATCTAGCCCCAATGACGGCGAGTCATAGATATACTGTTAACCATGGGGTATAATGATTACTGGCGTTGCATCTGCGCTGGGAAAATCGTGCGTGCGTGTTGAATGATAGATACATAACCACATACACGTGTCCTGGTGTACATTCTTGATGGATCTTTTCTTGGTGTACATTGGTGTCTACGTGCCTGATTAGTGTTACTTGATCGTGCTTGTGAAATCTTGCTTGCTTGCTTGCGTGATATGGCCATCCTGCATTTAATGCAATTAGTGATATCTTGCGTTCTTGAAAGCTATTAACATCAGTGAAATCTTGCGTGCTTGTACAAAGTGATCTATTTCTAGTTCTCTCTTGTCATCTTGTTCATCAATCTTATTCTATCATGATCTCTCTCTCTAGCTTGTTTTTATATCATGTTTTAACGAGTTTTTATTCGTACATGCATATCATTCATCGTACTTGCCTAGTTCTAAAATGTTAATCACTTATATCATTGCCCGCACATTGAGATATAATCCTACTGGGCTAGTTTGCTCATTCCCTACTTTTACCCAATCTAGGTGACTATGAAGTTCAAGAGGAAGAGCAAGTCGAGGATGGAATGCGTCCGAGTGATGAGCGTTCCAACTATGAGTCTATCTATAGTAGTTTATTTTGAGTGTTAGATCATGTAGTAGGAAGTGAGGAATATAATGTACTTTTCTTTATTGAGTCTTAGTCCTGTAATAGTTTCTATTTGAATACAATGAGTTGAGATTTGAATACAATTATATTGAGTTCAACATATGGGCCCTATTTGATGTTGTGTTGATAACATTTAGTGCGCGCTAGCTAGAGGCTTATTGCCGACTGTCCACGTCTCGGAATATCGACTCGAATTCTTCGAATTAATATCCGCTGCGTAATTCTCGGGACGTGACAGTTAGTGGTATCAGAGCCTAGGAATACCAAATAGGATATGTCTCAGGAATAGGAGATACCTATGGAACCTAGGTCATGAAATTAAATACAATACCTGGTGAGAATGGGTAGAGACTGGGAATATGTTAGAATTAATTAAACACTCCTACCCATTGACTCTGATAATGTATCTAGAGAGATTAATTGGTTTCCATCCTTTTCTCAGGAACCCTCATAACTCTTACCCTCAACTGCAATGGCTCGTAATCAGTGGCAAGTTATGCAAGAAACCGTGGCGGACTGACCCAGGCATTACAAAATGTAGTTCAGGCTGGCAATCAGGCTGGAGCTGCAAGGAATGGAGCCGGTGATCTGCACCGGAATTTTAGGAGTTTAAACCCTCCTCGTTTCTCAGGATCCCCTGATCCGGACGAGGCAGAAAATTGGCAAGAGGAGATAGAAAGGATTTTCCAGGTGATGCAATGCACCAATAGGAGAAAGTGGTACTGGCCACTTTCCAATTTACTAAAGATGCTCGAGCATGGTGGAAGGCCACCTCGGCCCACCTGCCATGTAGCTGAACTGGAGTGGGCCGGATTCCTGGAGATATTCCGAGGAAAATATTTCTCTGAGAGAGTCAAGGAGAAGAAGGCAACAGAGTTTGCCGCACTAAAACAGAAAGGGATGTCCGTGGCTGAGTATGAGGCTCAGTTCGCGCGTCTTGCGTGTATGCCCCACATTTGGTGGGAACTGAAAGGCTGAAGGCTAACCGTTTCATGGATGGGCTCAGGCCCATGTTCATTGAAAGGCTCGGACCACACAATATTCAAACTTACACTGAGATGGTCCAAAGAGCTCAGCTGGTAGAAGACACTATGGCTAAGGTGGAAGGCATGAGGGGAAGGACATCTCAAAGCCGACCTTTACAAAAAGGGGAGCAGTCGATACAACTGGAACTTTCCCCATAACAACAATAACAACAACAAAAGGCCAACCACTGGGAAGGACTATGGCATGGAGAAAAAGATCAAAGTAGAAGAAGAAAGACGGTGGAATATTGTAACTTTTGCAACAAGCCTGGACATAGAGCGAAGAGTGCTGGAAGAAGGCAGGAGCTTGCCTGCGATGCGGGAGTCGCGACCACCGCCTCCCAACTGTCCCATGCAAAAGACCAAGCTGGAAGGAACCAGGAGTGGTAAAGCATCAAGACGTGTGAATGCAATGACGCAAGTGGAGTTTCCGAAGGAGGTATGATTGTTAAACCCTAGATGATCTTATGATGTTATCTTATTGGTACATTTCTAAGTGGGGGAGATCATTAAGGAGAAATTGAAAAGGAATAATCTAGTAGCGATACCATAGTTCATCTGGAGGATTAGATGAGCTATAACACCGTGAAGAAAACAGAGTGGAAGGAACCAAATGAATAGTACGGTGGCCATAGGTGTAGATTTGGACTAGCATCCACGATGTTTAAACAAGTTAGAGGAATTAAATCTAAAACAACTAAAGGATCATAACTTTCTAAAGCCAATTATGATCAATGAATTTGGGACCAAATTCTCTTAAGTGGGGGAGGGTGTAGCACCCCGAAATTTTAATTCAAAGTAAATGGAAATAAATAATTTCCATAATATCGGAAGTATTTAAAACATACGTATCATTATCGTATGTGCTAAAACACATCGGAAAATTCCGTAAAAATTATAAATCAACCTTAAATATTATTACTAAATGTTTCACAAAGAAATTGTGCCAAGAAAATCAGATTATCCAAGTTTAAAGTGTTTTGCGACTTATTACCGTATTCATGAATAAGTCGGAAAATCATTATCACACATACTGGAATGAGTTAGAAAATTAAATAAAAATCATAAATGGACTTCAAATAATATCCTATAATGACCCATCAAGAATTTGGTTCAATAAAAATCATTTGGGCTAGGTTTAAGAGTTATTGTGACCGATTATCTAAATAAGGAGACAAGTCGGAAAACCGTTAACACGGAAATACGACGCAATCAAAATTAAATAAAAGTTGGGAGACTTCCAACATTATATATTGATGACCCATTATCATAATTGGGCCAATGGACAACATTTGGCCCAAAATCAAATAAGCTAGAAAATACATAGAAATTCGTAACCATAAATAAGCTGAAATTAAAAAGAAGCAATTAGAGTTGAATTGGGATGCAATCATGCATTCATGGCAACCCAAATTCGTGCCTAACTATGAGGGGAGGTTTCCTAATGCCTCACACACTCAAAGGGAGGAGGAAATCATCAAAAATAGGAACCAAACATGCCAATCCCGAAATCCTCTTTTCCTAGTTATAATAGGACTCCTAAACACCATGGTTACTTAATACTCTTCACCCAAACCCTAGGAACGAATTTAGAACTTGCTAGGGTCGTGTGGAGGAGCTCTTGGTGGCTGAGGAGCTGTGGAACGACCACAAGAAGCCGTTCTTCTTCCCCTTCTCATCTGCTGCGACCTGCACAAACCACTCTCTTGAAGTCGACCAAAGGTAGGTTTTCTCGGGCCAAACCTTAACATATCCTATACCAATGTGTAGAGCATCAAGTTAACTTTCATTCCCACTGGTTTCATCGAATTTCATTTAGTAGATCTTGATTTATAAGCGTTTTGCAAAAGTCGCGCACTGTCAGGGCTTTTCCCGTTCTTAATATATTTGACGTGATTCAAGACCGAATTAGAGTAAAATCTTAACATGGAAGTTATTCTACTTGATGTCACGATCATCTTTCATGTTGAACGTTTTGTCTAAATCTCATTAGTTAGAGAGTTATGAACCCGTAAGAGAGTCATGCATAATACTGTGTTTTCGGGTTTGCAGTTAGCCTTAGGTTATTCCTGTTTTTCTTGAGATTTAAGACCGAAGTAGGTCAAGACTCCAACATGAAAGTTCTTTTATTAGTCGTTAGGGTCATCTTTCATGTTAAAGGTTTTGTGTAAATGTCATTAGTTTGAGAGTTATAAACTTCGTAATAGAGTCATGCATGATACTGCGTTTTTCTGGTTGCATTTAACTTTAAGTTCTTCATGTTTTTCACAAGGGAAAGACCGAATTAGGTAAAACCCCCAACATCAAAGTTCTTCCAATAGATGTCCTCGACATTTTCTATGTTGAAATTTTGTCTAAAGGTCAGCATATAGAGAGATATAGGCGTTTCATGAATATCGCTCCTGTGTCAAAACATGGTAAGTCTGAACCAAGAGCATGTCAGATCCCAGTCGGACTCAGGCGCAGATCCTGTGAATGCGACGGCTCGATGTGTCGCCTTCCGAGGTCTCGTCGCGACAGCCCGACATGTCGCGACCTGATTGCGACAAGACCGTTGTCGCGATCATGCTGCCTGAATCGGACCGCCCCAGTCGCGTTCTTCACAACTACCTGTCGCCTTCCTTATATGGATATGTCGCGATCTCAGATTTTTACCGAAACCACGTGTTTTCTTGCAAGTTTTTCCGCATATACCCGATGTCTATTTAAATGATATTACTGTGTAAGTTGCATGTCTTGGGTCTGATCATTACATGATTGTTATGGCTTAAAATTGATTAACCCATTTAAAAGCTTTATTACATGAACAATATTCTAAGTCTCCTTAATGACGTGATCCATTCGTGCTACTTGTGATTTACTCTTCTTACTCTTCTTCCACTAAAATGATAAGAGTTATCATAAAATCTTGCAAACCATGATTAGTTAAAGTGCATAGTTTTATTCCATGTTATATTGTCAAGTGTTTCCTGCGAGTTTGAGACCGATGGTTTGTGAATTGAGACACGCGTACCGCACTACACACTAGCACTGTTAGGCAGCCTTTTTCTTGGGAAATTGGAAACTCTCTACCGGTCATTCCGAATCGGTAGACTAGCGACCTTTTCACCAAGGCCTCCGTAAATCTCCTCTGACCATGGATTCCCACATGGCCGACGAGTTGGTTGTACCATTGAAGTTCCCTGAAGATAGCGTGCACTTCCTTTCTCTTCTTAATCTCGTGAGTGTGACTTACAAACTAGACTAAAGCCATTAATGTAAAGATTGAACGAAAGTATAAATTGTACCGTTATGCTGCCGAATTTATCTCTTGACCATTGTTCTCATGAAATCATGTTCAATTTAATATTACTTCTTCTCATCATCATCATGAACATGACATTACACATGCTACGTTTTGAAACTCTCATTGGCCATTATTAATGACTGTGGTATCTACATTAAAAATTTAAGTGAGATGCTGACAGGGCACGGCGTGTGTCCAAGGGCTCCAATCTAGCCCCAATGACGGCGAGTCATAGATATACTGTTAACCATGGGGTATAATGATTACTGGCGTTGCATCTGCGCTGGGAAAATCGTGCGTGCGTGTTGAATGATAGATACATAACCACATACACGTGTCCTGGTGTACATTCTTGATGGATCTTTTCTTGGTGTACATTGGTGTCTACGTGCCTGATTAGTGTTACTTGATCGTGCTTGTGAAATCTTGCTTGCTTGCTTGCGTGATATGGCCATCCTGCATTTAATGCAATTAGTGATATCTTGCGTTCTTGAAAGCTATTAACATCAAGTGAAATCTTGCGTGCTTGTACAAAGTGATCTATTTCTAGTTCTCTCTTGTCATCTTGTTCATCAATCTTATTCTATCATGATCTCTCTCTCTAGCTTGTTTTTATATCATGTTTTAACGAGTTTTTATTCGTACATGCATATCATTCATCGTACTTGCCTAGTTCTAAAATGTTAATCACTTATATCATTGCCCGCACATTGAGATATAATCCTACTGGGCTAGTTTGCTCATTCCCTACTTTTACCCAATCTAGGTGACTATGAAGTTCAAGAGGAAGAGCAAGTCGGGATGGATACGTCCGAGTGATGAGCGTTCCAACTATGAGTCTATCTATAGTTAGTTTATTTTGAGTGTTAGATTCATGTAGTAGGAAGTGAGGAATATAATGTACTTTTCCTTTCATTGAGTCTTAGTCCTGTAATAGTTTCTATTTGAAATACAATGAGTTGAGATTTGAATACAAGTTATATTGAGTTCAACATATGGGCCCTATTGTGATGTTGTGTTGATATACATTTAGTGCGCGCTAGCTAGAGGCTTATTTGCCGACTGTCCACGTCTCGGAATATCGACTCGAATTCTTCGAATTAATATCCGCTGCGTAATTCTCGGAGACGTGACGGTACTGTATCGACTAGGAGTGCATTCCGTCGTTACTGGGTGCAAGCGAAGATAGAGTCCTAGAAGGTGTTTCTTCTTGCTAAAGATAAGGCTATCATGCTATTCTTGGTCTGGTTGCTAGAGGAGCACTATGCGTTGTAGATTGTTGTGGGAAGAGGATTGCTTCCGCATTCCTGGTGAGGATGAGTTCTCTCATCCCTTGCCAAGGAACTTGGCATGAAAGTTAGTCTCTCTGTCATGAAGGCGATGCGCATGGTAACAAGGGTTGTGACGCTTTTCTTGCCAGCGTGGTGTTAGTACCTGAGGCTGATGAGTCACCTACTCTTGCAGAGATTGAGTAGTGCAGGACTTTCCAGACATTTTCTCGATGATTTATCTGGATTGCCACCGGATAGGGGATAGAGTTCACCAAGAGTTGCTTCCGGGCACCTCTCCTATCTCAAAGGCTCCATATCAGATGGCACCTGCGAGTTAGCCGAGTTAAGAGTAGTTGCAAGAGTTGCTAGATAAGGGATTTATTCGCCCTAGTGTTTCCCCTTGGGCGCACCTGTCTTATTTGTAAGAAGGGCCAATTGGCATCAACATGGTGGACGTCCATGATAGTCAACATCTATATTGTTGGACGTTAATACTTAATAAACGGCCATGGATGTGGACGTTAATATCACTAACCTGCATGCGCTGTAGACCCTGGAATTCTGGGGGCAAGCAAGCCCAGCCATTGGGGAGATGTCCCCAACGGCTATCAGGCCTTCACATCACCCTGCGTGATGTCCCAACCCATTTCCTATAAACTAAACCCTTTGCAACCTGCAAGGACTTCTCTTGGCCTTTTGCAAGAGGAGAGAAACCCCTAGCTCGAACTGGTGGAGTGCTGGACTTTGCATGCTTTGATCTGGCGTTTGGAGCTTCATCCAGCGATCTACAACACTAGAAGCTAGTTTGGACATAGGAGGAGGCTTCCCCGACCACGGACAGAAGCTACAACACCACAGAACCCGGAGGAGAGCTCTTTTGGAGGCTTCTTGGGACTGCCCAAGGAGAGCTTCAATGACACCTTTGATCCCTTTGGAGATTTATTAAGAGGCAAGTACCCATCCACTTCGTCCTATAGGTGTCTAGTAGGTTTTATTATTTTTATGAGATTCTATCGTGTCCTGGATCCCCCCAATTCTGCTTCTTTTGGAGCTCGGTCTGTATTTTTGCACAGACCTGAACTTGACGGCAAGATCCCTTGCCGTTAAGATCTTCATTAACGGCCAACGATGATGCCGTTAAGCTCCTTTAACGGCCAAACTATGCCGTTAAGTTCTTCAGGACAGAACAGTGAGTTGTTCTTCCCTCTATATGAATAATTTCCGAAAGATTTCGCATGAGGATATATTGTAAATGTATATGTTTGTAATATGAATGGTGGAATGTGTGGTGAGACTCTTATGAATTTCTGTAAATGGCATGAATGGTTTTATTTATGAAAATGAATGTATGATAAGACCTTGATCATGTTAGTTACATTTGAGTAATTCATAAGGAGCTTGAATGCCATAATTTTGTAGACCATGAGTAGGTATTTCAGTCTAGGTTCTGAAAATTTGGGAAATTTTCCATGCTCAGGTGATTTATTGCAATTTTTGTTTTGGAAATAGAAAACATGCGTAGGTTTTTGTAAATTTATAGTAATTGTGTGTTGTGCAATAAATCTGGGGGAAATTCCTTTGACAATGTGTATGTTAGGTTCAGGGCTGTGAACTGTCAAATTTGATATTCATGTTATGTTCCATGTTAAATTGAATTATGAATAGCATGAGACTGAATGTTCTAATTTCTGTAAATATATGATAACTCAGAAAAATCTGGAAATTTGCATGTGAGGTCATGAACCTGCAAATAGTGTGTGGTTTAAATTTCATGTTATTTGGATAACTGTGGAGTGCTCTATGAAATTTCCATGCGAAAACGAGTGTTTCAACGCATACTAATATGAACATGGTTGATTATATGTTTCAACCTGATTAGTGTAAGGTACCGAATGTTTGATTTCTGTCAACAGTAGTATCATGAATAGGAAACAGAGCCATGTGTATGAGTGGGAGAATGTAAAGACATGTGTAATATGTGTGTTAAATCGGAATGTGTAATGTTAAGAATGTGCCATGTGTGACACTGCTTCCATAGAGGGCCGTGGAACCGTACCATGGAAAAGTCCCCAAGGGAAGGTTCAATGTGCTAAGAACCTAAGGGCATTAGGATGAAATCTTGGAGGTAGACAAGTACCACTGGTTAGGGTGGAGACTTGTTCTCCCGGTCTGCGCAGTCCAAGAGTCGTCACTGTATTGCCTAGGTGGCGTCTATGTGTTATGTGTATGTGATGTGTCCTTCTAATGGTGGTTCGGACTATGTGTCACGACACTAAATGTGAATGTGAATGTGAATATGTGTAAATGTGAATGTGAATATGTGTAAATTATGTAATGTGAATATGTGTAATGTGCAATGTGTAAAAGAGAACTATGTGAATGAGTAATTGTGCAAACATGTGAAACCAATGCGTTAGATTGTGAAATTGTGATCCATGAAGTTAATGTGAAATAATGTTATAACAGCAACCTAATGTGTTTTATGGTGATGTTTATTGGTGTAAAATGTGTAGAATCCATGATAGGAGTATGTCTCAATTATTGTGAACAAATCCATGTTAAGTTGTTATCATGTTGTATATAATCGGGGTGTAGCTCTCATGCGAAGGATGTGAATTGCTAAATCCATGTCAAAACAGCAACCTTAAAGTGTACGAAATGATAGTGTGCATGTAAGAATGTGTAGAAACCATGATAGGAATGTTTCCTTTTATGATGTGAGAATCCCATGTTAGTTGCTATCATGTGTAGCTTAATGTGATTGAATGAGTAGAAGCATGTGATAGGATATTTATTTTGGAATGTCTTAAGTCATGTACCATATGTTTTAAATTTTGTAGAAATACCATGATAGGTTGTCTCTTATCAATGTTCAAGCATGCTATATGTTTTGCTTCGTGAATTGGAATGTAGAACCTACTGTGATGTATGTATGAATGATGTGTATGGAGTTATTTGCTGAGTCTTTTAGACTCACTCCTTGCTTCGTGTACAGGTTTAGTTGGTGACCCGACACCTTTGAGGAGACAGGAGAGTGACTCCAAGCGTGGCGAGTAGCTTGTGTAGTCGATGTTGTGACTTTGCTTTCATAGTATGTAATTGAGGCATTGTAATAGAACTATTATGTAATTGTGGACAAA
>JACBKR010005864.1:0-15820 GCA_014218235.1 Colocasia esculenta | reverse complement strand
GGATCAGTTTTGTCATCCTAATGGTGTAGTATTTGAATATCAAGGTATGCCTTTTTATACCTCTAAGTTTCTAATTTCTGCAATTAGAGCTAGGAAGTTGATAAATGCTGGATGTGTGGCTTATTTAGCCTCGGTGAGTTTGGTAGAAGCTAGTCAATCAGTTGAAGCAGTTCCGTGGTTAGGAATTTGCTGATGTTTTTCCTGAAGATTTGCCTGGTTTAGCTCCACATAGAGAGGTGGACTTTCACTACAAGAGAAAGCGGGATTACCGACGGATATTTCTGACGGATTTATTCCGTCGGTAATTCCGACGGATATTCGACGGCTATATGTCCGTCGAAAATAGGTCGGACGTTCCGACAGAAATATTTCCGTCGGAAATATCCGTCGGTAATGAAATAATACCGACGGATCTTCCGACAGACATATTACACGCGGTCGATATCCGTCGGTAGTAATTCGACGGATATTCCAATCCGTCGGAATATCCGTCGAAACTTCCGACGGATATTGGTAGTCGGAAATGCCGTCGGTAAAATACCTTTTATTTCCTCCGCCGAAACCCCCCTTTTCCTCTCACTGTGCTCTCCTCTCTCTCTCTTCTCTCTTCTCGCTCTCTCTCTCTCTCTTTCTCTCTCTCTCTCTCTCTCTCTCTCTCTCTCTCTCTCTCTCTCTCTCTCTCTCTCTCGACGCCGCTCGCCGCTGCGCCCTCGCCGCCGCCGATCGCCGACGCCGCTCGCCGCCGCCGCCGCCGCTGCCCTGCTTGCCGCTGCTCGCCGCCGGCCACCCTCTCCCGGTGAGTTCCACCTCCCCCTCTCTCCCCACCCCCGCCACCTTCCTCCGGCCCCCTCCCCTTCCCACCCCCACCCGGCACCCACCCCCCCCCCCCCCCCCCCCTAGCCCCTGCACGCGGCCCCCCTCCCTTCCCACCCGGCCCTCGTCCCCTTCCCACCCGGTCCCCGGCCTCCCCCCTGCACGATGCCCCCCACCCCACCCGGCCCCCCACTCCTTCCCACCCCCCTCCACCTGCACACAGCGCCCTCCCTTTCCACCCCCCTTGTTGCACCCGGCCCCCTCCCTTCCACCCGACCCCCCTGTACGGCGCCCCTCCCCTTTCCACCCCCCCCCCCACTTGCACCCGGCCCCTCCCCCTACCCCTCCCCCTTCCACCCCCCCACTTCACCTGCACGATAGCCCCTCCCTCCAGCCTTCCCACCCTCCCCCATCTCCCCTGCACGATCCCCTCCTCCCCTTCCCACCCGACCCCCCCCCTCCCCCAATTTCCCCACCCCCTCCTCCCCCACCCCACGTACATTCCCCCCCCCACATTCCCCCCCCTCCCCCCATTTCCCACATTCCCATCCTCCCCCACCCCCACACTCTCCTTGGCCCCCTCCCTTTCCCACCCCCCCCCCCCACTTGCACCGGTCCCCCCTCCCCTTCCCACCCGGCCCCCCTCCCCTTCCCACCGGCCCCCCCCTCCCCCACATTCCCCATAGTCCCCCCTCCCCCCACCCACGTACAGTCCCCCCCCCACATTCCCCCCCCCTCCCCCACATTCCCACAGTCCCATCCTCCCCCACCCCACAATCCCTTGGCCCAGTATAGTCCGCCCTCCCCCACATGCATTCCCCCCCCTCCGCGCGTCCCCCCCCTCCCCCCACAGTCTGCCTATAAGAGCATAAATGTCACCTGCGCCTGCAGAAGTGATTCAAGGCATTTGCACTTAGTTAATAGCTGAGTGTCAAATTTTAATGGTTTATATCATCCTATTTTAATGAAAGTCATATATATCCTGAGTTGATGTTAAAGAAAAAATGAAAAAGATGCTGATTAGCCTATGATTGGTTTAGCATAGATGAATTAGTGTATTGATCAATGAAGCTTGTCTTGCTTACCAGTGGATAAAAATAGTTGATGTGTTGAAAAAGTAAAATTGTTAGATTCTGTAGAGATATCGTTTGCTTTATAAATTGGGTCTTCAAGTATGTAGTAAAAAAATGTCAACTTTGATGAAAATGATGATGAAGTTTTTTTATTCACATGCAAATTTTAGTTCCACTAACATTTGTCATGACTTGCATAGATGCATGTGTGTGGACTGAGTCTTTAATGGCTTCTACTCTTGATGTGTTATCAGTCATTTGATCATTCATAATACAGGACTCCTGTTGGGTTCTATATCCATCCTGTACACTCGGTGTTCATACCTTGATTGAAATCTTGCAGTCCACACATAGACAGTTTGATTAAGTACTTTTATTTTTATTATAGTTTTAATTTAGAGTGCACTGGTTTGATTAGTACCGTACCATAGATTGGTTGGTTCAATTCGATTTATCGGTCTAACCAACCATATTTTCAATGATGATTTGAGTTACACATATGGACCTAGCATTTGCAAATTATACTAAAAATTTAAGATTTTTAGTAAATATACCCTTGTTAAAAATATAATTGGACAAAATCCCAAATAGGGATCCGATCGACGTGCCGTTTTCTCCAACACGACCGGGTGGGTTAAAGTAACGTGTAGAAACTGACGGAATCTAATTTGGATCCCCGGATTGGGTTGGGCATTCAAAGGACCGATCTAAAAACACGGTCAGCCATATATAAATGGTTAAAACACGCAACCCGGGGGTCCAAAATCCCAAATAGGGATCGGATCGGCGTGCCGTTTCTCCGACACGACCAGGTGGGTTAAAGTGACGTGTGGGAACTGACGGAATCCAATTTGGATCTCCGGATTGGGTCGGGCGTTCAATTGATGGATCTAAAAATACCCAAGTATATATATAAAGGGTCAAACACACAACCCGGGAGTCCCAAATCCCAAATAGGGATCGGATCGGCATGCCGTTTTCCTCCGACCTGACCGGGTGGGTTAAAGAGTGTGGGAACTGACGGAATCCAATTTGGATCCCGGATTGGGTTGAGCATTCAAACGACGGATCTAAAAACACACAAGTAATATAAAGGCAAACACACAACCCGGGTTCTAAAATCCCAAATAGGGACCGATCGACGTGCCGTTTTCTCTCCAACACGACCGTGTGGGTTAAGTGACGTAGAAACTGACGGAATCCAATTGATCCCGGATTGGGTTGGGCATTCAAAGGACTGATCTAAAACACGGTCCCCATATATAAATGGTTTAACACGCAACCCGGGGGTCCAAAATTCCAAATAGGGATCGATCGGCGTGCCGTTTTGTTCTCCGCACGACCAGGTGGGTTAAAGTGATGTGTGGGAACTGACGGAATCCAATTGGATCTCCGGATTGGGTCGGGCGTTCAATTGACGGATCTAAAAATACCCAAGTATATATATAAAGGGTCAAACACACAACCTGGGGGTCCAAAATCCAAATAGGGATCGGATCGGCGTGCCGTTTTCCTCCTCCGACCACGACCGGGTGGGTTTAGTGACGTGTGGGAACTGACGGAATCCAATTTGGATCTCCGGATTGGGTTGAGCATTCAAATGACGGATCTAAAAAACCCCAAGTATATATAAGGGTCAAACACACAACCCAGGGTCTAAAATCCCAAATAGGGATCCGATCGACGTGCCGTTTTCTCCGATACGACCGGGTGGTTAAAGTGACGTGTAGAAACTAACGGAATCCAATTTGGATCTCCGGATTGGGTGGGCATTCAAAGGACGGATCTAAAAACATGGCCAACATATATAAATGGTTAAAGACGCAACCCGAGGGTCTAAAATCCCAATAGGGATCCTATCGACGTGCCGTTTTCTCCGACACGACCGGGTGGGTTAAAGTGACGTGTGGAACTGACGGAATCCAATTGGATCTCCGATTGGGTTGGGCATTCAAGGACGGATCTAAAAACACCCAAGAATGATGGATCTAAAATAGTATTGTATTAAGCTTGAGAAATAATCACATTTTTTAAATTTCATTTTTGAAAATACTGTATGTCTTTTATTTATTATTAATGTTTCTCATTTTAATTTGTTTTAATATAGGATCCAGCTCCAGACGATGACGAGGGACAGCAGACGATCCAGCAGATCTATGTTGATTTTTGTATTCATTATCTATATGATTTTATATTTATTGTATTTATGATTTTATGTTGATTGTTAGTATTTGTTAAATTTATGAATATTGTAGCGGTTTGACATTGTAGTAATGTTTGACAATCATTTTTATTTGCCTATTTTTTAAAAAAAAATAATTGACTTTTCCGACGGATAAGTATCCGTCGGACTTATATTACCGACGGAAAAGACCGTCGGTAATACCGTCGGAAAATACTAACGGATTGACCGACGGATAAGTATCCGTCGGAACTGATAAATTATCGACGGCTAAACACCGTCTGCAATTCCGTCGGAAAATACGACGGCTTTACCGACAGATTATATCCGTCGGAGGTTTCGACCGAATTTCGACGGAATTGTCATCCGTCGGAAATTTCTGACCAACTATTTCCGACGGAAAGTTTCCGACGACCTTTGGACGGAAAGCGTTCGAAGAAGCATTTTCTGACGGAATACCGACGGATTTCCGACGGATTACGTCCGTCGTAATAGCGCATTTTCTTGTAGTGTTTACTATTGATTGCTGCCAGGTACCATGCCGATTTCTAAAGCTCCATATCGTATGGCACCCAGCAGAACTTAAAGAATTGAAAAGGCAATTAGAAGAGTTGTTGCAGAAGGGTTTATTAGGCCGAGTCATTCCCCGTGGGGAGCGCCGGTATTGTTTTTGAAAAGAAAGATGGAAGTTTTAGAATGTGTATTGATTATAGAAAGTTGAATGATGTGACCATTAAGAATAAGTACCCTTACCAAGAATAGATGATTGTTTGATCAGTTGCAATCAGCAAAGTATTTTCTAAAATTGATTTGAGGTATGGGTACCATCAGTTGAGAATTAAAGAGGAGGATATAGATAGACAGCTTTCAAGAACCAGATATGGTCACTATGATTTGTGGTTATGCCGTTGGGCTGACCAAGCTCCTGCAGGTTTTATGGATCTGATGAATAGAATTTTTCATCCATATTTAGACCAATTCATTGTGGTCTTTATAGATGATATTCTGATTTATTCAGCATCCGCAGAGGAGCATGCATCTCATTTGAGGTTTACTCTGCAGTTGTTAGGGATAATCAGTTGTTTGCCAAATTCAATAATGTGAATTTTGGTTGAGAAATTCGTTTCTGGGTCATGTTTCTCACTAAAGGAGTAGCAGTGGACCCAAGTAAAGTGGAAGCAGTGATGAGATGGAAGTGCCTAAGACAATAATTGAGATTAAAGTTTTCTGGGATAGCAGGTTATTATAGGCGCTTTATTCAAGATTTTTCTAAGATTGCGGCACCTATGACCAAATTGACTAGAAAAGGTGTGCCTTTTGTGTGGTCCGGTGAATGTCAAGAAGTTTTATGGAATTGAAGAAGAACCTCACATCAGCACCTATATTGACATTACCGGCAGGGATGGTGGTTTTGTTTTGTATACCGATGCTTTAAGGAGAGGACTTGGCGCAGTACTTATGCCATGGCAAAGTGATAGCTTATGCGTGCAGGCAATTGAAGCCAGCAGAAGAGAATTACCCCACTCATGATTTGGAATTGGCAGCAGTTGTGTTTGCCTTAAAGATATGGAGGCATTATCTATATGGCGAGAGATTTGAGATCTTTACAGACATAAAAGTTTAAAGTATATTTTCTCGCAGAAAGATTTGAACCTTCGTCAGCGTAGATGGATTGAGTATTTGAAAGATTATGATTTCAGTTTGGCTTACCATCCGGTAAGGCCAATGTTTGCAGATGCCTTGAGCAGAAAGGCATATGTAAGTTTGATGATGATTAAAGAATGGAACTGTATGAAGAAATAGTGGAGAACTCCTTGTATGTGCCCAGTAGTCAACGAAGGGCATTACTAGCTGCTAGTGCTGTAGAGCCGTCTTTGTATTGGCAGATTGTTGAGGCTCAGAAAGCAGATGTAAATTTAGCTGAAATTGTGAAATGGAAGGAGTTACCATTGATGACAATTGTGTGTTTAGTCCTCAGGCAGGTTGTTTTTGTTCCAGTTGAAAAAGAAGTAAAGCAGCGAGTGTGGAAGAGGCTCATAAATCCAAGTACACTATCCATCCGTGTAGTACTAAAATGTACCAAGATTTAAAGAGCATTTCTGGTGGCCTCATATGAAAAATGAAATAGCAGAATTTGTTGCAAGGTGTGCTATCTGTCAACAGATTAAAGCAGAACATCAGAAGCCTGGAGGTTTATTGCAACCGTTGTCCATTCCACGGTGGAATGGGATGATATTGCTATGGACTTTGTAGCAGGTTTACCAAGATCGAGTTCCGGGCATAATGGAATATGGGTATTTGTTGACAGGTTGACAAGGTGTGCAGATTAGGGGCAGTAAGTATGTCTTGGACAGTGGATAGATTAGAAAAAGTCTATGTTGAAAGAATTGTTCCACTGCATGGTATTCCGAAGACTATAGTGTCTGATAGAGATCCAAGATTTACTTCTGGTTTCTGGAGAAGTCTGCAGAAAGTAATTGGTACTGAGCTGAGATATAGCTCTCCGCTTATCATCCTCAGACAGATGGTCAGACAGAGAGGACTATTCAGACGATTGAAGATATGTTGCGAGCTTGTTGTTTAGTTTGGGGAGGTAGCTGGAGCATCATTTGGGAATAGTTGAGTTTGCCTATAATAATAGTTATCATACCAGTCTTGGAATGGCACCGTATGAAGCTTTATATGGAAGGCCATGTAGAACCCCATTGACCTGGCGTGAAGTAGGAGAAAGGCAATTAGTGGGTCCTGAATTGATTCAGCAACCACGAAACAGTAAAACTTATTAAGGAAAAATTGCAGGCAGCTCAAAGCAGCAAAAGAGTTATGCAGATAATCGAAGAAGACCACTTCAATTTGAAGTGGGAGATTTTGTTTTCTTGAGGGTTTTCCCCGAGTAAAGGTATTATGAGGTTTGGTAAGACTGGAAAGTTAAGTCCAAGGTATGGGGACCTTTTCAGGTGATTGAAAGAATTGGGGAAACAGCTTATAGGCTGGATTTGCCAGCAGATTTTGCGGATGTCCATAATATATTACATGTTTCTATGTTAAGAAAGTGTATGAAGATCCAGCTCAAATAGTCAGTTATCAAGGTGGTGACCTAAGGCCGGATATGACTATGCCAGAGTATCTGGTGCAGATCACAGATCGAAAGATAAAGAAGTTGAGAAATAAAGAAATTGAATTAGTTAAAGTAAGATGGGAAAATAGGTTGGGTGGTGAGGATACCTGGGATTAGCCGAGGAAATGACTAAAGGTATCCCTATCTGTTTGAATAAGCTTTGTATTTCTTTTTACATGATAGTATTGTAAAGGTGTGTGTGTTTAAGTTGTTTAGTTTGAGTTGTGTTATGAATTTCGAGGTCGAAATTTTCTTTTAGATGATAGTAATGTAACGTCGCGTGTTTTCGGATCCTTTTTGATAGTGTGTTGTGGTTGTGATGGCCGTTGTGAGGCCAGTGTGGTGTAGTTGCGTGGTGTGTGCAGGTGTGGTGCAGGTTAGGTCCCAAAATGAAATAGGACCTGCTGCAGTTGACTAGGAGTTAGCGGCCAGGTGTGGCCGTTGACTTGTTGGCGTCCAGATAAGTTGCCGTTGACTGCATGAACTTAACGGCATAAGATATGGACGTTTGTGGTGGCGGTTGTCCTAAGCGGCAGAAGGGTTGACGCCAACCTGTGCGACCTGCAGGATATAGTCTACCCGAGAGCAGTTCTCTCAGCTCAATCTCCCTCTCCCTTGCCCTGACTTCATGCCTCTTGCTTCCCCAATGCTTCCAACTGTTGTAAAAGGATAATTGAAGGAACGTGGAACGTGAGGCGGTGACGAATTGGCCAAGGAAACGCCGGGACGTGGAGTAATTGCCGTCGGAGCTCGCGGAGGACTCGGCGTGAACCAGGGATCTTTAAGTGTTTTTAAGCGTGTTCAGAGGTAGGGGACGATCCCATTAGAGTTTCTAAATCGTTAAAACATGCATAGGAAACATGTAAAAGCCTGTTAATTGAGTTTTTGGGTAAAAGGTTCTTCATGCGGGGTTTTAAGGGTGGTTTGATGGAATTTGATGGTTAATCATGTGGTTTTAATCTTAAATGATGCATGCTTGACTTGGGAAAGAGTTTCTTTATGTTTCCTCATTGTTTTGATGGTTGTAAATCATGTAGAATCGATTTAGGGTTTCTGTAGGAGCAGAGGCTGAAGATCTTGGCGTCAACATCGACTGTCACCAAGTTCATCAGCCGGGATACAGATGGCCATATCCCTTGCCGTCTACTTCCCATAAGCGGCAGTCGATGTTGCCGCCAACTTGTGTATAAGTAGAAATGGCTGATTATGGTATTTATCGATAAAGAATGGTGCGTTGGCACCTGTGGTGCACTGAGTGCACAGGTTTTGGTGTTAGCATATGGGGTATGCAGATTGTACTCACTTTCGAGGTTGCGTGTTATTCACGCAAGTCCAGTTGGGTTCACGTGTAGTGGACTGTGGTTACCTGAGGTTAACGTGATGTTTCACGTGGTTTGTGTGTGACGTGCACGTGGTTTTGTGTACGTGGCGAGTAGTACGACGCCTACCGTGGTTACCTCTCCAGTTGGGTGCCCCAGGTTCTCTGTGAGCCAGGCTGTTAGCTTGGGGCTTTGTCCCAGTACTTGTGTTGTACCGTCGAGGTCTGTGTCGTCTGACCTGGACACCTTCACTCCTGTGTTTGAGTTGTACATCCGGTTGAGGGAAAGACGACAGTGGGACAGTGACACTTGTGTTTGTCTTTAGTCACTTGTAGCGCGCTCGTAGTTGGGGGTACAGACACCAGTAGTCGACACTAGTCCCCAGCTAGTCCTTTTCCAGTGCCTCACTCTAGAGAGCCCAGGCCAGGGTCTCCAGAGGTGCCAGGCATGGGCCTGCGACCGTGTGGTCCGCAGGTGGTGGTGTTTAGTTGGTCTCTACAGTTGTTTGACCTTTTCACGTGGAGCGGCAGCTGGACCTTTCGTCCGTGGCTGCGAGACTGAGAGGTAGACCTATGTTAGCTTGTCCGAGTCAGTCTCTGGTGTCGCGAACCAGTTCACGTGACTCGTGTTTGGCTGTCTCTACTGTAGCTCGTACACCTGTTTGGGTTTGCGTTTAATTATTACAGTTGTTTTTCGTAGTCGGCAGAAGGTGAGTACTTTTACAGCTTTCATATCCTGCCTTAGCTGTTCTATAAATTGTTGGTACTGTTTACTGCTTTCGTATCTATGTTTTGGTTTTGCTCGGTGTTGGGGGAGTTCCCTACTGAGCCAGTGACTAGCAAGGCTCACCCCTACCCCCACAGGTTGAGAGCGAGGAGGACGTTTCTCGACCGTCGTCCAGTTCAGAGCCGCGTCGCAGCGGTGCAGGGTCAGTACCTCCAGCTGTGTAGTAGCAGCAGCAGTGTAGTGTAGCTAGTTTTTGTTTACTTTCTTCAGTTGTACCTCGGGGTATGCCCCAAGTCCTTGTACTTTCTTTCAGTTTTATGGAAATATGGCTATGTAAACTTGTGAAATATATTAATAAAATGGTATGTTCCTTTGTGTTACACGGACTGTGGTGTGGTGTATCCCTTGCGAGGCTTCGGCCCGTTCGTGGGAGGCAGACTCTGATCAAGTACGTTATAGGTTTAACGGGCTTGGCCGAGGTGTTCCGCCACAATATTCCTCCTCCAGAAAAATAGCTCTCCTGGCAACAATCACTTTTTGTTCCTCAGGATAGTAAAAGTATATCCAAATGTCTCTTTGGATATCCAACAAATCTACACTTACGTGTCCTAGATTCTAGTTTGTCTGGATCATACCTCTTTACATGGGTTGGACAACCCCAGACTTTAACATGCTTAAAATCTGGTTTTCTGCCTTCCATATCTCATATGGTGTAGAGGACACAGACTTACTAGGCAACTTGTTCAACAAGTAAGCATCTATCTCAAGTGCATATCCCCAGCGAGACACTGGTAATTCTGAAAAGCTCATCATTGATCGCACCATGTCTAACAAAGTGCGATTTCTCCTTTTCGATACGCCATTCATCTGTAGTGTATAAGGAGGGGTAAGCTGAGATAGGATACCATTATCCTTCATGAACTGTGTGAATTATGTACTTAAGTATTCTCCTCCTTGATCTGATCGAAGAGTCTTAATACTCTTTCCAGTTTGCTTCTCTACTTCATTTTAATTTTTTGAACTTCTCAAAAGCTTCTGATTTGTACTTCATCAAGTACACATATCCGAATCTAGAGAAGTCATCAATGAAGGTAATGAAGTATGAGAAGCCACCCTGGCTTGGGTAGACATGGCCACATACATCTGAATGTACAAGCCCTAATATCTCTTTGGCACGTTCTCCATGTCCAGTAAATGGAGATTTGGCCATTACCCATGAGGCAAGACTCACAAGTTGCAAATGATTCATAATCAAATGGGCTCAAAAACCCATTATTTTGCAACTTTTTGAGTCTAGCTTCGCCTATATGTCCAAGCCTACAATGCCACAAGTAGGATTGATTCACATTGTTCTTGCTCTTCTTAAGAGCCACATCAAGATGGAGATCATGATAAGAAACATCTAATAGATATAAACCATTGACCATACTCGTAGTAGCAATCAAATTATTACTGAGATAAATGGAACAACATTGTTCTTAATTGTCAACAATATCCAACTCTGTCTAAACATGAAACAGAAATGATGTTCTTTATTATGCTAGGAACATAATAACAATTTTCAAGATAAAAACTCTCTAGATGGGAGCTTAAGGTTCACTATCCCCACAGAGTTTACCGCAACCTTTGCACCATTTCCTAGCCTTAGCTCCACCTCATTCTTGGTCAGCTTTCTTCTACTTGTCAGCACCTGCACATCATTGCAAATATGAGAAGCACATCCAGTATCTAATACCCATGATGTAGAATCTCTAACTGACAAGTGTAATTCTATCATATAGATACCTGAAGCTTCACCTTGCTTCACAGTGCCCTGAGCTTTGTCCTTGAGATATTGCTTGCAATTTCTCTTCCAGTGACCTTTCTGGTGACAATAGAAGCACTCGCCCTTTTCATCTCATGTGTCCTTTTTCTTCTTCTAAGTTGGGTTTGTCTTAACATGCTTCTTTTGATTTCCTTTCTTAAAGGATTGAACTGCCCTCCTCTTTCTGTTGGTCTTACCAACTAAAAGGACTTGAGGTTTTTCCTTCTGAAGGTTTCCCTCAGCAGTCTTAAGCATGTTAAGCAACTCAGCTAGGGCTGTCAGATGGGTCTAAATGGGTCTAATATATTCATACCCAATTAGGACCCAATAGTGTTATGTAAGGCATATGCCCATACCCTATAACTCCTCACAAGGATATACCCATACCATTTTTATTACTTTTAAATAATGGGTATGGGTCTCAAACTTAAACCCATAATGATAATCTTTATTTTTATAGAATATCTAATCTCGATTTTGCATATAGAATATCCAGATGATATTTTTCAGATTTTTCATGGTTATTTTGGATCCTCTTATCAGGTACAATTACCTGGATGATATTTTTGGATTTTAAATGATATTTTAGATCTTGCTATTGGGTACAGATAATTTGGATGGTTTTTTCAGATTTTTCAAGACTATTTCGAATCCTCTTAGTGGGTATAATTACTTGGATGATATTTTTAGATTTTAAATGATATTTTGGATCCTATTATTGGATACAAACAATTTGGATGATTTTTTTTTTCAGATTTTTCGGCCAATAGACGCCCCCCCCCCCCCCCCCCTTTCTCCATCTCACTACTTCTCCAGAAATAAAAGCCTTCCCCCCTCCCGTTTACCTCTTCCTTTTATTGTCGCCCGTGACGAAATCGTGCAGAGGATCTCGCTTTCTGGAGCAAAGAGATGCAGGAGATCTCCTCATGATTAGTGTTTGAGGTGAGTAGACTAAGACACCGCCTAGAATTGTTCCTGCTCATGGATGCACCTTTGTTGCCAGTTGGTATTACTATGGCGGTCTGTTGCCTTTGATGATTCGACGAACCTTCTGCTTGATCCTGTTAGTTCTGTTTCTCGGTAGGGGATCTTTTCTACCTTTTTTTTAAGGTTTTGCTGCGTGCTAGGAAGAGATCATGGTGCTTGGAAATCAATGTTGCATTCTTGCGATGATTTGGTTAGTGGAATTGGAATTTTGAGAAATGGAAGGTAATTGTATTTCTAGTGTAGAATGGATGCATCGCCACCTCCACTCCTCAGCCGCCCGCAGACTCCTCGGCCGCCCGCAGACACCTGCTCCTCCGCCTCCTCCTCCAACACCAAGCCCCCTCCTTTTCCAGGCTCCGCGACTTCCTCCCGGAGTCCCCCGTCGAGATCTGATCGCCACCAACAACTTCCCCGCCAAGCGGACAAGGTCTGCATCCCCATCGAATTCTCGGTGTCCATGTCTCATGTCACTGGGAAATCCCGATGGGTCTTTAGAAACCCAATAGACAGACCCAATTAGACCCATTAAATAAATATCATAAAATAATTAGATCAGGACCCATCACATATTTATTAGAGGGTAAAGACAGTACACTTTACCCATTTTTATTCACTGATCCGATTTGGGTTTTGGGTAAATGGGTTTTTTTGACAGCCCTAAACTCAGCTAATGTGACCTGAATCTTGTTCATGTTAAAGTTAACAATGAACTGAGAGTATGAGTCTGGAAGTGATTGCAAGATGAGGTTTGTGCTCATTTCCTTAGGGAGCTCAACCCCAAGCACAGCTAACCTCTCAATCCACTCTATCATCTTCAATACATGAGTCTGTACTAAAGATCCCTCAGCCATCCTTGCTCTGAATAGACTTTTAGATATCTCATATCTTTCTGTTCTGCTCTGCTCAGCAAATAGCTCTTCAAATGGAGCAAGATGGCTTGGCATCCATGTTTTCATGCTGCCTCTACACTCATTGCTCATTGAGGAAAGCATGAAACATTGTGCCATGGTGGAATCCTGCTTCCACTACTCATACTCAAGCACCTCTCCTTCAGGGGCATCTGATGCCGCCTCAGCAAGGGCCTCACTATCCAGGACATAGGCGATTTGCTCAGACCTGAGGACAATCTTCAATTTTCTGAGCCAATCAGAGTAGTTTGGGCCTGTCAAATGATTGGCATCTAATATGCCACGTAACAGATTCCCTGATGACATTTTAGCATACAGGAGATAAAAGAAATATAATTAGCAAATGTTCAGTTATTATTTAAAACAAGATATGGTCTTTAATCTAGTTTAAAACTCCCACTATTTTTCGACGAACTGCACACCCCTCAATATGCAGAATGGGGATGCCGACAATCTCCTAGTGGGGATCAGAATCTCAATGACTCATACCATGACTTTGTGTATAGCACAACAAGTCATGACATGAACAAAAGCACCATCTCATGGGACTTGCAACCCTTTGCAATATCTGATCACATTTTGGTCCCTGCATCTTTAATGGCCTTGTGGATAGCACAACAAGCCATAAAGTGTAGTCTAAGCTTTACCATCGTTACTTAACGCGGACAGATTAGGATGTAGCCCTTGTGGATAGCACAACAAAACTACACCGTGCCTCTACCTCGTTTACATGCATCCATATGCAATAGTTTAAGACTTATTTCACAATTAAGTGGGCTTTGTGGATAGCACAACAAACCCACCCAAATGTAATTTAAGTCATAAAACTATAACGATGGAGGACCACGCAATTATATCTAAAATATGTGTGCTACTACTTAGAATTTTGATAGAGGATTTTGAAAATTTTTATCTTGATCTCATCCTAGATGGTAGCTATATGTATAGTCCATAATATTACATAATACTCATAATACTATAATCTAGGATATAAAAGAATTTGCATCCCATACAAATTAGTGTGGTCATGGATATTACAAAAGTTTGACTGGAGCCAAAATAGTCAAACTACCGCTACAATTCCAATATAACACTTATATTGGTAAGCATGCAAACACAATAGCATAAGTGAACTTGTTCCAACGCCATCTCTTGTTGCAATAGTGGATCATCCTCGCCATCAATTGTTCCTCACGTACAAAATTACATCAAATAAAAATTGCATGTACATTTTGTATAATGAGAAGCTTATGGCGATTACATCATGAGAGGGAGATAGAAATACATTGGAATGCGAGAGAGAGAGAGAGAGGGAGGGTTCACAGACCTCAAATTAACCATTAATTTACAAATCCCACATTCACAAATAAATTAAAATCAATCACATCATCCCATGATAAGAAAAAATAAATATCCATGACCATATAAACTTTTACTCATCCATACATGGAAGTGCACATCATAGGCTAAATAAAAGTTTTAAAATATAAATTTTGGTTTCAGAAATCTAGGTCCAACCAAAAATTGGTTATTCGATCATTTCAAAAAATTAACCTTTTAACATGCTTTAATCTGCATTACAAAATGTAACATCAAAAGCATGCACAAACAATCTAAAATCATTAATTAAGGTTATTCCATGCAAAATAATTTTTGAAATAAATAATTTAACAATTAAATCATTATTTTCATAAAAATTAATTCCCAAAATTTTAATGGGACCCTGCTGGCTGGTCAGGCGTGCCTGAGCGCTTGGCTCAGCTAGCAGGCCCATGGCCTACAAAGGGCCGCCCGGCCCAGGTGGGTCCGGCCCGTCAGGTGCACCCGGCCTAGCCCGCACGCGGCCCACGTAGGGGCTCGCGGCGCTGCTGCGCCCGCCCGCCCTAGGCGCGGCGGCGCGCAGGCACTGGCCCTCCCCACGGGCCCAGCCGGGAAAGGTCCCCTGCCGAAGGGGGCCACCGCCGCGAGGGCTGTGTGGCACCATGGCACGCCTGCTGGGGTCACCGCAGTGGCGACCCCCCCCCCCCCCCCCCCCGCTCCTTTCCAGCCACCAAATGAAACCAGAAAAGAAAAAAAATTAGGGGGTTGCCGCCGCTCACCATGGTGCGATTTTTGCATGGAATAAATCCAAAAAATTGATCTTAGATACCAAAACGGACATAGATCGCAGTGGAACCTGGCTCTGATACCACTATGAGGATCTACCGTGACCCGAGATCAAGGAAACGTAGCGGAAAATGAGATTTAAAATTTGATCTCTATCCGTTTTGGGATACGCAAACTAGACTATCAGATAGTCGAAATCACCTTGCGCGGAATTGGATCCGCGTTCGTACGATTCTGTGGAGGTGACGCCACAAGCCGTTCAACTATCCGGCCTCCAGCGGTGTCCACGCGGTCTTCCTCGTGACGATCCACGCCGCTCCCTCGCGACTGACCACGCTCGCTCTCTCGGGTTCCGCAACGCTCGAAGACTGAGCTTGGATCTGTGCCGATCTCCGCGACATGTGATGTGACAGAACGCCTTGTTCAAGCCCGTTAAAACTAATAACAAGCTAACACGAGTCTGCCTCCCGCGAACAGGCTGTAGCCTTCGCAAGGGATAACAAACACACGTCCATGGAAACACAAAGGAACGCACCACAATTTATATTTAACGCAAGTTTACATAGCCAAACTTCCATAAACTGAAAGAAGGTACAAGAGCCAGGGGCATACCTTGAGGTACAACTAGAAGAAGTAAACAGCTAGCTACACTGCTAGTGCTACACTGCTGGAGGTACTGACCCTGCACTGCTACGACGCGGCTCTGAACTGGACGACGGTCGTGAAAGTCCTCCTCGCCTCGCCTGTGGGAGTAAGTGTGAGCCTCGCTAGTCACTGGCTCAGT
>JACBKR010005863.1:0-15846 GCA_014218235.1 Colocasia esculenta | reverse complement strand
ACTATGACATAAAAAATATATATAGAATAGTACTTATGATTTGATGTAAAATATGCAATCTTATGTCGAAACTATAGAATGCTAAAACCAATACAATTAATTCCCTGGCAATTGTCAATCTTATATATCCTTTTCGAATGAATCTATGTACAAATTATACTGGGAGTATCAATATATATATATTATATATATATATATATATATATAACAGAGATATATAATTATGGGTGCATGCATGTAGACCATTTAAGGGAGAAGACCGATATATGACCGATGCAGCATATAAAATAGTAAGGCCTTACTCTGACGTTTGGGTATAGAAATAGAAACAGCTCGAGAACAGAGAGAGATAGAGGGCGCGATTCTATCGACCGAACCCGGAAATGCCACAAGTAACGTAGTAGTACTCTACGCATGCTGTGGGTAGTGCAAGCCAATCTTCATATCTTCATATTATAACATTGAGACTGGACAAAGATGTAAGACAGATCTAGGTGAGCTTTTCTTAACATGATGTTGCAGTGTTAGTAGTACTCTACGCATGCTGTGGGTGCAAGCCAATCTTCATATCTTCATATATATAACATTGAGACTGGGCAAAGATGTAAGACACAGGTGATGCTTTTCTTATCATGATGTTGCAGTGCAAGCCTAATTAAAGACCATACGCATCGCACGCTTTTCCCTTTGCGAGTCGATGGAGGTGAGGCTCTTATCTATGGCTCATCATTCTTCCTCCTTTTTCTAATTATATTATTCTCTTTCAAAAGGAATATAATTATATATAGGGTGTGGTTGTGTGTATTCCTTCCCCTAGTGTTCAAGCAAGCACAAAGATCGATGGTTCCTTCCTTAACATGTGTAGGTTTGATTATCAAATAAAGAGCATACACATCGCATGGTTTCCCCATTGCTGGTCGATGGAGGAAAGCCTAGCTCTTTATATATGTAGCTCATTATATATACAGGTCCGTCCCCTAGTGATCAAGCAAGCATAGAGATGCATGCATGTTTCCTTCCTTCTTGGTAGGGCTGTCAAATGGGTCTGAATGGGTATAATATGTTCATGCCCAATTAAGACCCAATAGTGTTAAGTAAGGTATATACCCATACCTATAACTTCTCACAAGGATTATCCATACCCATTTTTTATTATTCTTAAAGAATGGGTATGGGTCTCAAACTCAAACCCATAATGAAACTTTTATTTCAATTTTGACCTGGGTCAACCTATTATATTATAATGCGTTGTTGTCTTAAAATACTAAAAAATTTTATAAAAATAAAAAAAATCAACTGATTATATTAACAACATACAAAATTTGGGTTAAACATGATATTCTAAAATCTTTAAAATTAAAATACACTCAACAACAACATTTAAAATCCCAATTGAATCCATATCTTATCTATAATTTATAAATTATTTTTTATATAATAGAAAATTTGAAAAAAATTTAAAAATCATTACATTAAACAAAACATTTTGAATCACGATCTGGATACATATCTTATCTATAACTTATAAATTGCTTCTTAATATAAAAAAAATTGTGAAAAAATAAAAAAAAAATCAAGTACATTAAACACAAAATTTTGAATCTAGATCTGAATCTAAACACTACCTGTAACTTAATTGCTTCATTAAATACAATAAAAATTCTAAAAATAATTAAAAAAAATCAAAAACACTAAACACAATATTTAGATCCATCTTAATCCAAATCCTATTTATAACTTAATTACTTCTTTAAATACAATGAAAAATTCTAAAAAAATAAAAAATCAAGTGCCTATATGATTGATGGAGAGTGACAATTTCTGCCATCTGCATGCAAATTTTGAAAACAAAAAATGAAAGTTTTCTTCATCAGCTTGTTCTTCAAGTACCAATTTTGCATCTTGGGCAATAAGTTTGCAATGTCCAAGTTTAACAGACTCAATGGCAAGAATTCCTGCATCTGCAAAAAGCTCCTATAGAAAGTAAACCAAACAAAAAATCGCACATATAGAACCACCAGAAACTTGTTATAGATTTTTAAAAAATAAAGAAGGAAATGAACAGTCAAAATCAATAATAGACAACAAGTCAATCATCCCAAACATAATAGAGAATAGAGATAGATAAGGAACATTAACATCAAGCCATGAACTGGATGATGAGCCGGGGTTTTGATGAGAACAATCCACCTAATAGAGAATAGAGAATAGATAAGGAACATTATGTACATTATGTTTCTATCAAGTTAAGGAACATTATGTACATAATGTACAATGTACATAATAACTGGATGATAAGCATATGTACTTAGATAGAAACATAATGTAGCCATGAACTGTCATAATGTACATAATAGAGAATAGATAGAAACATTTCAAGCTAACTAAAGGCAGATGTAAAAGCTGCAATGATATTGTCCAGATGGGAAGCAGAAAATATCAGATTCTAACTGGCACCCTTTTAGAATTATCACTGGGGATGGACAACAGGTGATAAATCCATACACTTTATATTATTGTCAAACATTTTCTCTGGGTGGGCATTTTATTAAGGGCTTACCTGTCCTTGGGCAGATTTATACCTCAACAGCCAGCCAGTCTTGCAGACTCAAGGTATCTTGAACAGCTTCTTCAGTTTCAGTACTAATAACTCTTCATTCGATAACTCATCCTGCAGCAGACAAACATTAAATCAACAGTTGTTCTCTGTTTTTTTTTCCCACCCAAAAAAAACTAATCAAATCAAGGAATGACCCACTTCTTAGGTCTCCTGTTTAGCCTTGTAAAAAAAAAAAATCCTCTTTAGATTAGTGTGAGTAAAACAAATCGAAATCAACAGTGTTCTCCTGTTTTTTTTCCCACCTCCACGTTCTTCCATCATAATAAGAAAGAATCCCCTCCTCCTCCTGGGGGACACCCATCTCTATAAGAGCCGCGCGAAGGCCCCCCTTTCCCCGTAGGAAGAACCCCCATATACTTCCTTTTAATTCTCACCTCTTGCTCACCAGGGGAGTCCTGAGATGTACAGCTTGAGCACTGGTGACTCCAGCGTTGAGGAGGTTTGCTTAGGGAGCTGCTCCACCAATCCTTTCTGTCTCTTTCTCTATATTTCCAAGGGAAGGAGGAGGAGGGGTGGGAGTTCTAATCGAAGAGGAGGCAGATGGGCACCATGGACGACTACCCGCGGAAGCCGTGCCAGCAGCAGGGGAAGACCAGGTGATGGTGAAAGTGCTGTTGCTGGTGGTGTTCACCAACCTGCTCACCCTCTACCTCTTCGCCGGCTCCGCCTTCGACGTCAACTGGGCTGAGTACCCGTCGTCATCATCAGCCATAGACAGCCTGGCTGCGGTACCGGGGCTCGATGGAGGGCGTCTTCTGCTTCTGCAGCTGCTCGTAGAAGTGCTTGATGAACTCCTCGGCCTTGCTATCGACCTGGCCGTCCGCCTCGCCCTCCTCCTCGATGGGGAAAGGTGAGTTGGTGATCCTGAGCTGCCGGCCGGAAAGCAGGGGAGGAAGGCCGTTTTAGTGCACGATTATCTCGGGTAAGGCAGCGTTGTCGACGTTGCCGGCGGGGTAAGGCAGCACCATTGCCGGCGATGGAGGGTGAAATGGGGAGAGAAAGACGCAGCGACGAGCCCTAGAATAGGGATTTTTGGGAGAGAGAGACGCAGCGGCGACCAACTTCTCGCCTCTCGCATGCCATTGGAAAATCCGGATGGGTCTTCAGACACCAATAGACAAAACCCGATTAGGCCCATTAAATAAATATTATAAAATAGTTGGATCGGGACCCATCCAATATTTATTAGCGGGTAGACACAGTACATTTTACCCATTTTTATTCACTAATCCGGTTGGGTTTCGGGTAATTGGGTTTTTTTTTGACAGCCCTACTTCTTGGTGTTGAAAGGAAAAAGGAGAGGGGTAAGAGGCAAAAGATAAATTAATAAGCTGGGGCTTCTGAGAGTACTCTTCTGCACGGAGAAGCACGATCTAACCTCTATAGATCTACGAGTATCTACATATGTTAAGTAGCTGCTCTTTAATTAGAAGTGGCCAGTAAATAAGAAATTTATTCTCCATGGTGACATATATCTTATCCCAAGTCAAAATAATATCGAATAGTCGAGTAAGATAATTGCTGATCATGTGCATATATGGAAACAATGTCAAGTCTGTACGAAAAAGGATAATTCTCTTTTTTATTTTATTTTGTCGAGAGAGAGAGAGAGGGAGGGGGTGGCTTGCAGATGTAGTGATCAGAGAGAGAGCATCTGGTTCTAAAACAAATATTTGGAGAGAACTGCTTCTTTAATTCTCACACTTATAAGCGGTTGAAACATCTAATACTGATCAGGTGGATATTCCAAGTTAAGGTCGGGTGACACCATCAATCTGCGTGGAGATCATGAATTAGAGAGAGGGAAGAAGATTGAAGGAACTACCGTGCGCGCACTACAGGAAAAAGAACATAGTACTCAGCGGCTTTGAGCCGTTGACAAAAGCAAAAAATCCGTTGACAAAAAATATATGTCAACGGTTTAAATCCGTCGATAAAGCCGTCGGCATCTTTGTCATCAACTAAACATATGTCAACAGAAAGGGGAGTCGCTGACACAAGCATTATATGTCAGCGGCTTACAGTTCGCTGGCAAAAATTTTTTATGTCAGCGGTCTATAAATTCGTTGACAAAAAAATTTATGTCAGCGACTTTCTGTCTGTTACAAAAAAAATTTATGTCAGTGAGCTTTTAAGCCGCTGACATAAAAAATGTGTGTCAGCAATCTTGTAGGCCGCTGACAAAAATTTTATATCAGCGGCTTCAAAACCCGGTGACAAAAGTCAGAAAAACTTTTGTCAGCGGCTTGCAGCCGCTGACAAATGGTGTATAATTTTTTTTTTAATTCTTTTACAATTTCTAATTTGCTGTATGTACAAAATGCTTGAATTTATACACAACAAGCAAGAAAACAAATAATACAACTAAAATAAATAAATCCACATTCAATTATATAACATCAAAATCTCTAAAGACTCAATTCATACAATATCAAAATAATCAATTCATACAACATCAAATTCCTGTTGTACAAAATACCTGAATACAAACACAACAAGAAAACAAACAATACAATAAGATAAATCCACATTCAATTCACATAACATCAAAATCTCTAAATACTCCATTCATACAACATCAAAATCTCTAAATTATGTCATCAAAATATCTATCGATCAATCAACATCATCATCATAATCATCTCCCTCCGCATCAGTATCTACGTGGCAATGACATGTTTTTTTTATCACTTGCTCATCCGATGTGTTCTATTTTGCGCACATTATCTGCCAATCCTGCGGATTCACACCAGCTGGAACTGAGGCAATGGCATCATCAAAGACTGCTTGTATAATGCTGTATAGAAACATAATTTTTTAGTTCCATATTAAAAGTAGTGAAATAATGTGCTTGTAAATAAGACATATACTTGTAAAAAAAAATAACCTCACCAAATCAATATGTAGCAATATACTATTATTCTACTGGGAGAAGAGAGAACCAAACAAAATATTCATAAGCACAGTAGAAAAAGCACATGTGCATGCCTAGTTTGTGATTTGATGCATACTATTATTATGCACAGTAGAAAAAGATTTTGCCGGTTTCCACCCACATGAGGATCTGGCGGTTTGTATTCTCATGATTTGGTTGACAAGATATAGAATGAGAATAGAAAAGTGCTGCGTGCCAAGCATCAAAAGTTGATAACCAAGCAATCAAGTACATGCATACTGAGAATACACAGGGAATGCATGTCGCACACACATGGGTAAGAAGTTAATTTCTTTAACTAAAACATAAAAAACAAAGTTAACCAAAAGGCCATTAACTATTAGAAAAGCTAGAAATGATATTTATGCTTTCATGTTCTAACATAAACACATTTCAGAATGGGGCATTGTGTACTAACAGAGCAAGTCTTGCAGAAGATATAGGAAAATAGGCCCCAAAGGTACACAATAAATGTTCAAGTAAGACAACTATGAGAACATTAAGATAAGGATTTACAAACAGGAAACGCTGGTGAGCCTGACCAAGGACTGAAGTGGCAACATTTTAAATAATATGCACGATTAGCAAAGAGCTTTAGTTAAGATGATAAAGAAACAATTACTCGTCTACTGACTCTACTCCGCAAATCTTCATAACAACCTCTATAATAACGGAAGACTCCCAATACCTTCCCTCGACGTCTTCAAAGCTGCAGTTCTATGCCCTTAGCAATAACTACCAATTTGTTTAACCCAAACAAACTTTGGTGTGAACTGTGAAGTGACAAAAAACACCAAAAATGATATTCAATTTCAGAGCTCAACCCCATGCCGTGGCAGGATGCCACAATCCATACCAGCAACAGTAAATAAAATATTACCGCTAATTATTTTCCTATTCAAAAATGAACCTGAGCAGATGGTGTGAAGTCAGAACTGTGAATCAAAGGCCAGTGCACTGGTCTTCAGGTAGGTGATGTTTACAATATCTACTGAAGCATGCACAGATGCTGAGAAAATATTCATGATTCTCACTTGCTCATTGGCTGGACATACAAACCAGTATTCCAAAGGAATATTGGACATGTTAACTTACCATTTCTTCAAAACTCCACGCCAAGTACGGTGCATAGAGGACACGTGCATTAGTATTTCTTATTAGTATTGGCCGTTCGATACCCACCGAAAAATCAACTACAAATTAGAGCAAACATGAGTCATGATAAGAAATTTGATAGATATAATATGAAATTTACAGACTATTACCTCAAGATCTCTAAAAATTGTATCTATTATATTTGCGGGAAGTTTGACAAAATCTTTTTGCCATATTTTACAGTGAAGTTTTGATACAATGCCCATGTGACTAACAAACTGGGCTCCCGACTCTCCAATCGCAGTCCCACCGATCACTTTTACATTCCATCGCTTGCCTAACTCCAATCTCCTATCTGTCAAACCTCTGGAGGGGCCCCGACGTCCATGTCCTCGACCCCAAGTCTGTGTAGAAATTGGTCCTGCTTAAAATACACAACAAAGACATTGATATCAGATTATAATCAAAATAATATTAATTAATCAAAAATTTGAAATTAAACTACATACCTGGTACAGAAGTTGTAGAGCCAACTATCGAGGATGCCTACATATCCCTCCGAGGCGGAGTGTGTGTGGGGAAAGTTTGTTGCACGGTAGTACGCTGTCTCCATGGCCTCGAACCACTGTACGAGCCACCATCTGAAGCCATTTGTTCAAACATATCATATTAAACTTACAAGTCAAACTTGAAAAAAAAATACATATATATAATATATATATATATATATAACTAAAGAGATTTGAAAGTTGTAATCACCTAAGCATCAATGTATTCATCGGCTCTTACGTTAATATTTCACATCAAGTACACCACCTAAGAGACGGCACTTATTGCCAGCCATGGAGATGATGGGATGGGGTTGATGTTAATGAGATGTGAACCAGTAAGTTTCTTTTAATATTTCATATCAGTTGGCTGCACTCATCAGATAGAAACTAATACAGGTGAATTGTGAAAACCTACATTTGTGGAAAATAATAAGTATAGCAAGAATCATGGTTCCCCAAAATGGCAGCCTTTGGGAAATCAAGGTTTGCAAGACTTTGAAATGTCATGATGATATCAGGAGGAGGAAACAATCAAGTGGTGAAAGTAGGCATGCCTGTGAAGAGAACCAAATCAGCCTGCAATTTCACAAAAGAGAGTGATTAAGACCAAGTTTTCTGAACACTCGACACATAATACATGGCAGAAGAAACTATAGGAAAAGGAATGCTATCCACAGGGTCTCAAACAGTAGTGGAAGAGGGTCCATAGCTACAAACAATTACTAAAACATTTTACTGAAGTATCCAACAAGACAGAGAAAACAAGAACACCAGAGTAAAAATTATAAATTATCAAAGACAAAATCCATGTAGCGCCTTCAAACAAAATCCTCAAGATTGCTTTTGACAGTGTGGCCAGAGCTATCAACAGATAGTTTAGCTCATTCATATCAGTAAGGATTTGATCGGCAGGGGGACAATAGCTAGTAACAAACATAAAACTGCGTGACTAAGATGATAGAAGGCACCACAGTGTAGGTATTAACTACCTCATGCATATCGGCAATGGCCTGACATCAGTTAGATTTTTTTTGACAATGAATAGTGGTACACCTTTGAAACACAGAATCCTCAATGTAGAATTCCAAAATGTTTACCACAAGAAAGCAAGATTACTTTACACTAAATGAGGAATTCCTAATAAAATTTTCCCACATATAGCTATATGTAGATTCTTGCTATACTTATTATACTGAAGACTACGTAAGGAAGGAGGTGGAGACGTTGGAGGAGCACAAGAGGCTCATGGAGATGATGCCCGAGATGCAGCTGTCTGAGAGGACCAAGAAGCTGAGGCAGAGATGGGGAGGGGGAAAACAAAGAAGTATATAGGTGGCGACAGTTTGAGCTTCCTACTGCGTCAGTGGACATGTCTTTGATCTACATACAATGCACGATGTGCTTGCGACAGCAGCAGTAATCGACTCAAAACCAAGATACCATCGTCGATCCGGCAAGGGGCATGCAGCGAGGGGGCGACAAATAATGGATACAAATGGATACAAATGTCCATGATTGAACACATCGGGATTCTGAGCAGGGGCCTCAAGGGAGGGGATGAGCAGCGCCGAGGCCGAAGCCTTCCCCTTCGGCATGCCTGAATGGGCGGAATGAGGGTGAGGGAGCGACGTTACTGCAGGGCCTCAAGGGAGGGGATTCACAAGCCATTGAAGAGGGGGGGGTGTCGGAGGGCTAAGAGAGAGAGAGAGAGAGGAGAGAGAGAGAGAGAGAGGAACTGTAGATTCGGTTGGAGCTAGCCAAAGGAGGAGGCGGCCGGAGTGGAGGAGACTGGATCGACCTCACCGGAGGAAGAGGAGGCCGGCGCGGAGGACTGGATCGACCTCGCCAGAGGAGGAGGCGACCGGCGCAAAGGATTGGATCGACCTCGCCGGAGGAGGAGGCGGCCGACGTGGAGGCAGCTGGAGCACGAGCGGAGGCCGCCGGCGCGGAGGCGTCACGGGTGGGGAGATCGTCGTCGGAGTCACGAGCTAGGGCGCCGGCGCGTGCAGGAGGAGAAGTCGGGTTGGGGGCGCAGTGGAGTAAGAATGCCAGGGTTGGGGACGAGGCTGATAAGAATGGGGATATATGTCAGCGGCTAAAAGCCGCTGACATTACCTTAAATTAAACATTACGTAGTAAAATATGAATATATATATATATAATATATAAATAATAAAATATAAATTTAAAATATATATACACAGTAACAAATATTATCTTTAATTTTACTTTATCCATATTCATTTTATGTATTAATAATAAATATGAAAATATCAAATATAATAAATATTAATAAAAACTATTTAAATATAAATTATAAATGAATTTGGAATAATCTAAAATAAATTAAATTATGAATTTAATTTAGATTTATGTCAGTGGCTAAGGCAGCCGTTGACGTAAAATATTTACATCGACGATATAGTGTAGCCGTTGACGTAACTTATTTTTATCAACGGATACGTCAATGGATTTTTCTTTATCAATATTCATTTTATGTATTAATAATAAATATAAAAATAGAAAATAGAATAAATATATTAATAAAAAATATTGCTTAAGGACCGGCTGGCGGGTAAATGATTTACCCAGCCAACCCTCCCATTGGCTGGCGCACGCAGGTGCTGTGCGCGCCAGCCAATGGGCGTGCTGGCCGGGCAATCATTTGCCTGGCCAGCACGTGCACGTAGCACTTCTCTAATTTGATATAATCTAAAATAAATTAAATTATGAATATAATTTAGATTTATGTCAGTGGCTAAGACAGCCGTGACGTAAAATATTTACATTGGACGATATAGTGTAGCCATTGACGTAACTTATTTTTATCAACGGATACGATATAGTGTTGTCCACCTCTTTCTATCTCTCATTAGCCAAAATGTCCAAAAATTTTTATTGAAAGAAAAGTAAGGGGCCAATGAATCCGATTCCATGTTAAAAGCTTTTTCTGGGCCCAGAAACGAGCAACGTACAGAGTTCAGTCTTATGGGCCAGATATAGTATGCTAGCTTGGCCCAGTATGTGAAACTCTAGAGTGTACGTGGTATGTGAAATCTGCTCATTTCAGATTCTTTTTTTTATGAAATGTTTTTAGGATCCCAAAAAACTTCTCTATTATTCCTCTTAACTATATTTTTGGGCACAATATTATTCATTTTTTGACTAATTAAACAACTACGTTTCATTTAGATAGATAAAGATGATACTTTTTCTAGGCTTCAACAAGTTAACCAACGGAAGGCACGCAAATCTTAACTAGTGGGCGCTCTCGAATCCGAACATTTGCCCGTTCCGGTCCGAAAAGTAAGAAATTCGGATCCGAATCCTTATCGGATCCGCCTCATTCCGGACCCTCATTCGGCCTCTGCGCTTGCGTTTGCGTCGGGGCTTTGAGGTGGCGGCCGCGCTCGCCCCCGCCATGAGCCGCCGGGCGCCGGACCTGGCGGAGGCGCTCTACAGGAACGCCCGGAAACCTGTCTTGGCATGGCGTCTCTTCAAGCACTTCGTCTCATCCCCTTCCTCGTCGCCCTCTCTCCGCTCCTGGACCGCCATCTCGCGGATCCTCGCGCGGGCCCGCATGCCCCCGGAGATCAGGGAGCTGCACCACCACCTCCTCCTCCTCTGCCCCCGTGAGACCGCCTGCTCCGCTCTTACCGCCCTCACGCAGGCTACCGCCAGCTCCGGCCCCCTTGATGAGGCCCTCTCCCTGTTTCGGTCCCTACGTACTCACTTCTCCTCCAGCCCTCCGCCGGTGCGTCTGTACAACTCCCTCCTCGAGTCGTCGCTGAAGGGGAGCCGTCCGGATTTGGTGGAGGTCTTGTACAAGGACATACTTCTGTCTGGGGTCTTACCAGGGTATACACGTTTAATATCTTGATGTCGTCTTTATCAGACTCGGGTCGTTTAGACGATGCCCGTCTCTTGTTTGATAAAATGGCTGTTAAAGGTTGCAGACCAATGAGTTCAGTTTCGGAATCTTGATTCATGGGTACTGTAGAGCAGGGCTCAGTATGCAGGGTATGGAGCTTTTGACATGATGGGGAACTTTGGATGTATTCGAAATCAAGTAATTTACAACACATTGGTATCTGGGTTCTGCACCGAAGGCAGGACTGACGAGGCGGAGAGATTGGTGGAGAGAAGAGAGAGCAAGGCCTCTTTCCGGATGTGTTACTTTCAATTCCAGGATGTCTGCTCTCTGTAAGGTTGGAAAGGTTCTGGAAGCATATAAAAATTTTAAGGATATGAAGGATGGGAACCTGTTGGGCTTGCCTAGACCTAATTTGGTCACTTACAATGTAATGCTTGATGGCTTTGCAAAGGAAGTATGATGAAAGAGGCTGAAGATTTGGTCAAGGTCATGAAAGGGGATGCACTTTTTGGGAAACTGGAGACTTATAATATTTGGTTGTCTGGCTTGGTGAGGTGTGGAGGCTCTTGGAAGCCCAGGGAGTCTTGGAAGAAATGACACGGGAAGGTGTTAGACTAATACATACGCATATAACATCATGATTCATGGTTTGTGTAAGGAGGGCTTGATTTCAGATGCTAGGTCACTGATGACTCTGATGAAATAAAGGAATCAAACCAGACACAGTATTTTATAGCACAATGCTGCAAGGATATTGCATCAAAAGGAAGGCGTTTGAGGTAGTCAAGTTCTTTGTGAGATGCTGAGCAGTGAATGTCTTCCAAACACTTTCACTTGCAACATCTTATACAAAGCCTATGGAAAGAAGGAAAGACTACAGAAGCTGAAGGGCTTTTGCAAAAGATGAATGAGAAAGGCTATGGGATAGACAAAGTTAGTACAATACAGCGATTCATGGTCTCTGCAAGAATGGAGAGTTGGACAAGGCAATGAAAATAGTAGAGGAGATGTGGCAACACAAAATTTCAACTCTCAGCGAACTAGGAAATGTATTTCCTGTTACTATAGATGGCATTGACAATGTTCAGAAATGGTTTCCAGATGTTTCTCGTATTCATCTATAATTAATGAATTATGCAAGGCTGGAAGATTTGATGAAGCGAAAAGAAAATTCATTGAAATGATGGAGAAAGATGTAGCTCCTGATGAAATTATCTATGAAACTTTCAATTATGGATTCTGTAAGTATGGGAAGCTATCTTAGCTCTTAAGGTTCTGAGGGACATGGAGAAGAGATTCTGCAGCTCAATTGCCAGACCTTACAATTTGTTGATCCAGTGTATGGTTAGAAAGAAAAGGCTTGATCAAATTAGCATCTTGATGAACGAATGCAAGAACGAGGGATAACCCAGATGTTTTTATTATAATAGCCTTATTGATGCCCTCTGTGAAGAGAGTAAAGAAGGAGAAGCTATTTTGCTTCTGCAGGAGATGTGCAGAAAGGAATTATGCCAAACTTTCATCTTTCAGCTTGTTGGTTAGGGCCTTTTGCAAAGTAGGCAACTTTGAAGCAGCTAGACAATCATTTGAGAATGGTCTAACATTTGTGAACAAAAGGATGGCCTTTACAGCTTGATGTGCACTGAACTGTGTTTTACAGGAAGCTTTGAGGCAAAGGAGGTCTTAAAAAATGCTATAGAGAAAGGCATTGATATTGAGGATGCTTCTTATAAGTATCTGATTGAGGAACTCTGTAAGGAAAACAAGGGAATGATGCACAACATTTGCTGAATAGTATGCTAAGTAGGGATACATATTTGATCCTGCACACATTATGCCAGTAATTGACAGCTTGGGCAACAGTGGTAGCAAAACCTGAGATTGATAGGCTCTCAGAAGCGATGATGAACATGGCTTACCAGTACAATGAACTGAGTTCTAATATTTCCCATCATCATAGGAGTAGGCAGGGTTTGAGAACACAAGCAATTGCTGTCCAAAAGAAAGAAACAAATAAATTGCAGCTGAGGGAGATGAGTCCCTTAGGAGTGACTGGCGAACTATCTTACACAGGTATACATCCTCATACTTTTCATGTCCTATTCCTTCTTAATCATGCCTAAAGAAGCCAACGACTATTCTCATAGAAAATTGAGAGTCCTGTGATTCCCTCTATTGAAGTTCTTTCACATTGAAAATGATTTCTAAGTGTGGGTCTCTGTTAATTGGTAGAATAATACATTGTCTGTTACTTGTAGGGATGATGGGAGTGGAATAGCCATGAAAGTTCTGAAACAGGTACAGAGAGGCTGGGGTCAAGGAAGTATACCAAGACAGAAACATCAGGAAAGTCAATTTTATGAAGACTGGCTGGATGCCATCTAAGAATATTATGCTATGGCAAATTATGCTAGATGGAGATGATGAGAAGTGTGCCTATTTCAGCAAATGAGCCACTTTCATGGAACTCCATCAAGCAGATATCAAGACTACTGAGCAATTGTACCATCTAAAGGTTTGTTTACTGACTTGAATTCATCAGAAGGGGCAATTGTTGCCAACCTGTGATAAGTTATCCAGGTTTTTCCCTGATATTCCAACTTTATGCTGTCTTTGTGGGGATGAGGAGGAGAGCTTGGACCATCTTCTAACAGCCTGATCATACTCTAAAATGATTTGGGATGAAATTGGGCACTGTATTCAGACTGTCACCCCTGCTTTTACTGGTGCGAAGGAGTTAGTATTGGGCTGGAACAGGAATTTTTGTTGCAAGGCTGACCGGATGGTGTGATGGATCATTTTGCATGCCACTATTTGCGCCATCTGGATTGAAAGAAACAACAGAATTTTCAGGAGAGAATCTAGGACTGAAGAAGCAGTGATACGAGGGATTAAGAGTAATGTTTTGGCTTGGGCTAAATTATTAGGACACTTTGAGAGTCCTCAATCTCCTCTCCTTTTGTTCTTGGGGCGGTGAGGTTTTTATTTTTGGGTTGGTTAGATTGGAGTGAGGACTTTTGTTTAGAGGTTTTTTTTTGTTGCTTTGCCTCTACAATTGTACATTCTTCTTCTTTCAATATACTTTGTGGTACCATCCACATTTAAAAAAAAGAAGGGGCAATTTGGCCATTTGAAACAATTTAGATACCTCACAGCCAATAAAGACAGTTTTAGGGTTGTTTGGCAATTTGGCCATCTGATTTGTGTTGTTTGTTTCAACTTTCAGTCTCTGGCAACATCATCTGCTTTTACTTCAATTTTAGGGTAGGGATTAGACAGTACATGGCTTTTGTTCATTGAAGGCCAATAGCATTAAAAGATGCAGTTCTGTGAGTTTGATACAATATCTTGCCAAGAAACATATATTCTCTTTTAGTCATTGTGATGTGGGACAGAGAGGAGGGGGGATAGAAAAGGTGGGAGAGAGAGAGAGAGGGACGATGGGGACCGGAGCTCAGATGAAGAGAGGGAAGAAGGGGAGGAAGAAGACCACAAGGGCTCACCCCTTGCACGAGGCACCTTGGCCAACAAGTTTCCCATTTTCTTTCATCTGCATTCAATGCCTTCGAAATGGGAGAGTGCATGGGTATTTGAAGAGGGCAGAAGTCCCAAGACCCATCTCACCTACCCAAAGACCAAAAGACCAACACACCCCTAACACTATAGAAACAGAGCAAAATTGCACCAAAATTACAGAAAAATAAAAAGATGCGATATTGGGCTCTAAATGAGTCCAATAAACTATTAAACTAGAAACTTAATTCTACATACTTATCAGACTCAATTAAAATGAAAAATGCAAAATAAAAATAAAAATAAAAATAAAAATGACCACATAAATATTGCCACGGTACGACACGCCAACAAGGCTCTTAGTCCACAGTCACAAGTCTCACTCCACGTCCATCATGAGTCCTGTTTCCCATCACCCAGTCGGTAAGATAAACAATTTTATGACGTAACGATGTGAAAGTCCTTATTCAGATGTTAATTTGCTGCAGGTAGAAAGTGTTAAACACTTGAAACGCCTAAGCATCAAGCAATTGTTTTTACAGAATATGGACTATGCAGCCGATATGTTTTTTATTTATGTTCTGACATTATCAATTTTCCCTGGATTTCTATGAGAGGACACTGGATCCCACAGCCTGGGTTCATGGTATGCTCCAGTTCTTCATCTTATTCTGATAGTATGCTTGTACGATTAGTTTTTTTCTAGATTGTGAACATACCAATCAGTAGGGTGTTGGACCTTATTTTCCTGCTAGGGGTTAGTAGTTCTTTGGTTACCTTTCTAAAATGGCAGGTGCAGGTAAAGATTCTGCATTATGGAATATTGGACATATTTATCCACTGAGTTACCAGAGATAGATCTTGGTCTGGTTGTATGAGTCCAGGTTGCATTCCCCAAATATATGGATTAAGAAAATCTTGGTCTTGCAACTTGAAAAGCATCTGTCTATAAAGGCAATCCTGACATATAATCGTTCTTTCATTCGTGAAACCTGACTGTAGATTTAAAGGGTATACCATTTTATTCCCAATCTACTCATGAAAAATGAGGATGGCAGTGCAATATGTCCATATTCTGTTATTGATTATGCTGAGGACCTTGCAGTGTCATAATCACATTAACATACACATCCATATTTATTTCTACCCGATAGATTTCTGGATAACCCGCAGTTGCTAGCTTACCATTTTTGGAAGCATTCGCATCTTTAGGTCTCATGCTTATCAATTGATTGATATTTCCAGTTGCACTCCATCA
>JACBKR010005862.1:0-15820 GCA_014218235.1 Colocasia esculenta | reverse complement strand
TTAGGACACTCAGTCTTAATGTGTCCTGGTTCTTACATTCATAGCAGATGGTTCTCCTTTCTTTATTTCTTTTCCGTCTGGCTTCTTGAATTCCTTATTCTTTTTGAAATACCTTCTACCAGATTGAGATTTCTTCTTTTTAGCTAAAAATTCGTTGTAACTTTCTAGATACATAGCTTCCTCATTCTCGTTGTCTGCATCACTTTCGCTTTCAGCTGAGCTGCATCTGGTGAATCTTCTTCAACTTTTAAGGCGTTGGAGTGCTTCTTTCTGCTAGAGGACTCTCCTAGCCTTTCCATATTGATCTCATGGGCCATGAGGGACCCAATGAGCTTTTCTACAGACATTCTCTTCAGGTCATTAGCTTCTTCTATTGCTGTGACTTTTGGAGTCCATGAGGAGTAAGGATCTAAGTATCTTTCTTACCATATCTCCCATCTCATAGACTTTCCCAGGCTAGCCAGTCCATTTGTGATGTCAGTGAACCGGCTGAACATTTGAGTTATGGACTCACTTGATTGCATCTGAAATCTTTCATATTGAGTGACAAGAATATCGATTCTTGTTTCCTTCACTTTGTCTGTGCCTTCATAGTAAAATCCTGACCTTTCCCACATTTCCATTGAGGATTTGCAGGCTGAAACTCTGTTGAATTCCTTCTTACTTAGAGCACAGCATAGGATGCTCTTTGCTTTGCAATTCAGGGAAATCTTCTCCTGTCATCATCTGTCCATTGTGCTTTCTCATTTGTGACTAACAGATCACCTTCTTCTACTATGGACCAAATTTGATAGTCGTGTCCTTGTAAAAAATATTCCATTCAGGTCTTCCAGTAAGGATAATCTTCACCATCGAAGAGAGGGGGTCGGTTGACAGACTGACCTTCAAGTTACCTTGGCAGCCATGGATCTTTGCTCTTCAGATCGTGGATCCTTCTTTGTCGAAGAGGACTAGCTCTGATACCACTGTTGCCAGTTGACTAGCCCAGAGGGGGGGGTGAATGGGTCTTTAAAAATTAATCTAGAAGATACCTGTACTCAAAACATCACACAAACGTTCTTCGAAATAGATTAGTGACAGTTAGTTTAAATAACAATCACACGAAGAAGACAGTCACACAAACACAGGATTATCCTGGTTCGAACCTCCTTTCCTTAGGAGTCCTACGTCCAGTCCCTGAGCAACAACTCAGGATTTCACTAACTAGGGAACAGTCCCCCTAAGGACGCTACAACACCCAGCTCAGCTAGTCTTCCTTCACACACGAAGGGAACACACCCTGAATACCACCGGTCTTCCTTCACACCCGAAGGAAACAACACCCTGGATACCACCAGGTCTCCTTCACACCGAAGGGAATAACACAGAGAAGAATGAATGACTTTCAAGCCCCTAGATCAAGCTTTTGATAAGCAAGGATCTGAAGCAACTAGAACTGAGAGCAAAGAGATTTTAAACAAGTCACACTCTCAGAACTATACAGGCTCTCTCAAGATTTCACAAACTAGTGGAGAGCAAGAGAAAAACCTAAGTGGAATGACGGTTCTTGGCTGTGGACATTCTTCGAAGAATTGAATGCTTGAATACGTGAGTCCCCTTTCTTCTGTTCTTCTGACTTGAATTATATCTTCAATTTGAAATTTAGACGTGAAGTGTCTGTTGTCTCTCTTTTGAGTAGTCGTTAGACTGAATGACATCTAGAGTCTGGAAGCTTCCAGTCACAGTCTTTTGATCACTTGAGCACGCAAAGAGATGAGATCTTCAGAAATATCCGTGGCTTCTATTTTGTTTAACATTGTACATGAAGTTAGTTCAGAGGCGTCTAACAAATGTCAATCTCAATAGCAGACAGCTAAGCTGTCTCTGCTGTCAGTCAACGTCAGTAGCCATAGACATGAAAATAGTAATGCCAAATAGCTTAAGTCTAAAAGACGTAATCAGAGTAGGCATGATAAAGGATGATATAGTCTGTATGCATGCAGAGATACGTTCAGATCTCATAAATGCAAAAGCGTCAGAGAGATGTCTACGTGGACTTTGACTAGTCAACGCTCTTAGATGAATAAGATATCAAGATATGAAATCCATGGTTATATGACTTATGAAATCGTTATGAATACTAACAATCCTTATAGAGAGCAAATCGTTATGAACACTTATCAAGTCGTTATGAACTCTAAAGAAATCGTTATGGTAACTTATGAAGTCGTTTACATAAGCAAGTCGTTGCGAGTTCTAAGAAATCGTTATGGTAACTTATGAAGTCGTTACAACAAACAAGTCGTTGCGAGTTCTAAAGAATCGTTATGGTAACTTATGAAGTCGTTACAACAAGCAAGTCGTTGCGAGTTCTAAAGAATCGTTATGGTAACTTATGAAGTCGTTACAAAAGCAAGTCATTGCGCTTTCTAAAGAAATCATTGTGAATACTTATAGAATCGTTACGGCGAGCAAGTCGCTACGGGTTCTAAGGAAATCGTTATGGTCACTTATAGAGTCGTTGCAACAGACAAGTCGTTACGGACTCTAAGAATCGTTATGAATACTTATAGAGTCGTTGTGACGAGCAAGTCGTTACGGGCTCTAAAGAAATCGTTACGGTAACTTATAGAGTCGTTGCGACAGACATTCGTTACGGGCTCTAAAGAAATCGTTATGAATACTTATAGAGTCGTTGTGACGAGCAAGTTGTTACGGGCTCTAAAGAAATCGTTACGGTAACTTATAGAGTCGTTGTGACATCGACTTGTTTGAAACAACATGACTTTTCAGTCTTATAGGAAATCGTTGCGATCACTTATAGAATCATTACGACATCGTTTGTTTGAAACAACATGACTTTTCAGTCTTATAAGGAAATCGTTATGAACTTCAACAGAAATCGATATGGACTTAGAGAAATATCATGTTGAAAAGATTAAAGCTTCAGAGAAGTAATGCATACCTTTATTGACTTGTTTGACCTTGGTATTTTTCTGTACTTAAGACTTATGAAATATTCATTAGATAATTGATAAACTATTGTTTGGTTTTGTTAATCATCAAAATATGTATATATATGTAATTAATTAAAATTGCATGGGGACAGACTGATCATCATTCTCCTCTAAGCGATCTGAACGAGGGCATTCTTGAGGACGAGACTTCTTCAACCCAAAAGGTAGGCGATCTCGGGCTAAAATAAATAAATCCTATATCATATGTAGAGCATTGAGTTTACTTCATGTTCAAGTGATTTCGTTGATTTTCATTAAGTACATCTTGAGTATTAAGCGTTTCCCTAAGTCGCACATGTCTAGGACTTTTTGTGTTCTTCATGCATTTCACGCAAACTGAGGCCAATTTGGTAAAACTTAAACATGAATCTTTTTCTACTAGATGTCCTCATCGTTTTTCATGTTAAGAGTTTTGTCTAAATATCGTTAGATTTCAAGTTATAGTCCATCATGAAGGGTGTAACATTATTTCTGCGCTTTCGGGTATGATCAAGAACCGTGATGTATCCAGACATCGCGATTCCTCATGCATGTACACGGCGTACTTGTACATCGTGATTCAGAAACGAAGAACGTGTATTACGTCGCAATTTGTTGTATGACCGGTCAACCGTGACACCTCAAACTGTGTGTCGCGTGGGTTTCTGAACCCATCATGAACGCGACGGCATCTGCCGTTGCGATTTGGAAGGTTTCCCGCCCATCCGTTTCCGTACTGTTTCTATGTATGCAGTTTGAACGCCATGCATGAACACGACGTAGTAAAGCGTCGCGATTTAGTCTCGTCGCAACAAATTGTTCAGCTACGTTAAATGCGACGGATGAGACCGTCGCGATTCAGGTAGTTAATCGATCCGGTGATCGATTCCTGTAAGAAAGGCGACCACCTACCCTGTCGTGATTTAAACGCGACAGGAAGGTCCGTCGCGATTTGTGTGCCTTTACACCGATCCTTATTTATCTATGTACGGTTCTTTGAAAGGCGACGTCTGAACCCGTCGCGATTCAAAGACTGATCCGAGACTGTTCTTTCCGGCTAGTCAGTCAGCATATTTAGTCTCTTAGTCTGTAAGCATGATACTTAGTGTGCATTGGCCTAAAAGAAATCAACCAATGTGAAAACTATAATGACTTGAATATGATTCTAATGTGCATTATGAAGTGAATGATCTTATGTCATTTGATTATCATCTTGTGATCTAGCTTGATATGAAATTGTTATAATAGAATGTGATATGAATTTGTGGAGAATACATGTTAGAGTGGACTTGCTTAGTTTAAGCTTTCCTATTATGATTGCTTGTTGCATATGGACTTTCCTTATTTACATGCTTTTTGAGGTTTCCATATTTTGATTCATCCATTGCATGCATAATTAGGAAAGTTCCATGACACGACACTTACACATTTTATGATTAGGCATAGCCCTCTTGGGAATTGGAAGCTCTCTGCCAGTCATTCCGTATTGTAGACTAGCGACCTCTTCCCTAAGACCTTTGTAAGTCTCTGTACTCTATGGATTCCCTCATAGAGACCGAGCTAGTTGTACCATAAAGTAACTTGAGGATAGAGAGCACTTGTACCACATACGATTTGTCATTAGTCATCCTCTTGTCAAGATATTAAAGAATTATGAAACATAAGATATGTCGTTATGCTGTCCAAATAATCTCTTGAGCCATTGTCATACCTTGACTCTATGAATGATCATGTCCTTATTACAATGACTTGTTATTGAAATTATGTGGCCATAATATGTATATGGTTGATCGGCACAACGTGGGACTTCGGTCCATTTGACTAATGCCTGTGCAATAGGGGCCCTATCTGGTTCTGGGGAAGAGCGCCCCAACGTACTTATTACTGGGATAGTATGGACTTGTGGTGTGTGGCATGGCACTGGAATGTGTGCAAGATTTATGGGAATGTGCCTTCATTTGATATGATATGATACGTCTGATCACGTGAATATGTGATATCTGTGTGAATATGGTCAATTCTCATTTACGTGATACGATCTCATTCTTGAAATCTTGTCCAATGCATATGAAATTTGTATATGATTTGTTATGATATCCATTGATAAATCTACTCTGTTTAGTTATTTCACTCGTTAAATGCATGCATTTACAATCATCATGCTTTTAAATATTCTGCTTATTTAAAATGCTAATCATGTACATTAGTACCCGCACATTGAGATGTAAATCCTACTAGGCTAGTTTGCTCACCCTATCTTCCTAAACATTTCAGGTAGTGATGAGGAATTCGTGGATACTGATGGGGCAGAGCATGAGTGAAGAGCATCCGTCACTTGTGGAGATGAAGGACTAGGAATAGATGTTTGAGTAGCATATGTAATGATGATACATCTTCATGAAGTTTATTATGAAATTTGAATAATGGGCCCTATGGTTGGCTTGGATGATGTAAGGTTTTAATTAGTTGAATGGAAATGAAAGAAAGGGTATTTTTGTTGGCAATATTATTGTCTCAAGTATGTTGTTATATTTAGTTGCAACTCTGAGTTACTCGACTGTGATACTTATATTCGTATCATTCGCGCATCCCGATATTTATTTCTGCTGCTAAATTTCGGAGCGTGACAGGTGAACTCTTCGTCGGATATTCCTTCTACTGGACTAGTGCCAAGGCCTCCGTAAGTCTCCTCTGACCATGAATTCCCACATGGCCGACGAGTAGGTGTACCAATGAAGTACTCGAAAGTTAGTGTGTACGTATCTCTTTCTCTTGGCATTCTTGACGAGATCTTTCTCTTCTCATCTTGATTCTGAAGTACACCTCTATTGAACATAAGACCAAGTTAGTAATAAGTGATTGGACTAAATTGAAAATACGCAATTATGCTGCCGGATTGAACTCCTGAACTATCACCTCAATTATCTTGACATTATTGGACTCTTATTATTGGTCATGAATGACTGTAGGTATCTACATTTGAAAATAGTGAGATGCTGACAGGGCACGACGTGTGTCCAAGGGCTCCAGTCTATCCCAATGACGGCGAGTCATAAATATACTGTTAACTATGGGGTATAATGATTACTGGTGTTGCATCTGCGTTGGGAGTACTTGCGTGTTGAATGCGAGATACATAAACCACATACATATGTCCTAGTGTGCATTCCAGGTGGCATAGATCCTTAGTGCACATTAGTGTCTTCGTGCTTGATTACTGTTACATGTTAAAAGTTCTTGCTCGTGCGTGCTTGCTTTTGAAATGGCCATCTTGTTACATGCTATCGTACTCTTGTTCATGAAGTACCATCTTGCTAGATCATGTCCACAATATCTGGAAATATTGAATACCACCTCTTGCTAGACTGGTCATTACCTCTCTTATCTTACTATCTTGCACGATACACTATTCACGTGTTATTACCATCGTTTTAATGGCATAGTACATATTATGTTCATAGCTTCTAGCTTTCAAACTGTTAAACTTATATCATTGTTGGAAGGTGTAAATCCTACTGCGCGAATGCGCTCATTACCTACTTTCCAACATTTCAGGGGAAGTAGTTTGAGGAGGAAGAGAACCAGGACTACATTGGGGATGACCAAGCATAAGAGCATCCTACAAGCTATAGTCGTAGTGACATAGTATTATAGTTTGAGTATGAGAGAACTAGAATGATGTAGTAGGAGTGAGGATAGTATGTAATTTTCCCTTTTATTGAGTCTTAGTCTTGTAGTTCAATTTGAATTGGAGCTTGTACTAGTTCTCATCATTGAAATGAAATAAAGCGTTTGAGATTTATGATTAGTGCAAACTAGTTGTGTTATATGTGATTGCTCGCTAGAGGCTTATTTGTCGATTGTTCACGTCTCAACGATCAAATAACTCTTCCACTACTGCCATGCTTTGGGACGTGACAGGTCTTCCACTAAAATATGGTTGTATATCATGATGAGGAAGGAAGGACAGCCGCCTCCAAGAGAGCTCATGCCCTAGTGTTCAGGAGAGAGTGTGGCTTCCCAGAAAGAACCAACAAAAGCTCTTCACCTGTAAAGCCTGAAGAACGAGTTTTCATCTCCAGAAAGCCTTCCAGACATTCCAAGAAAGTGTTCTTCATCAGAATGGCATGAAGTTGGTGTTTCTTCTTGCAAGACTCTGTCTGAAGCGTTCTATGTCGGCCAGTTCTTCACTGTGACATCATCGGGTAAAGACTACACATCAGACCGAACTTCTGAGAAAGGAGAACTCTATATTTTACTTTGTTAGATTGTTTCTCTTCTGTCCATGTTTTTCATTTGTTCTTCTTAAACCAAGAACACATTGTGTGGTTGGTGTGTGGTACGTGCGCGTGCATACACATCGGGTTATTTCATCCTCGGAAAATGAGGTGGGGTTGTGGCTGTCCCTAGAACAATAGTATGGTGTAAGGTTTTGGTAACTTGTACCTGAGAAATAACTTAGTGGAAATCCTCACGGGGGTGTGGGGTAGTGGACGTAGGCACACACATGAGGGTGTGTTTTCCGAACCACTCTAAATTCTGTGTGCACTTGTGGTTTGATTCCATCTTTTCTATCTTCATTCTATGCATGTTAGGATAGTTGGTTTTGTCGATATACTTGTTATATTCTTCTGTGCATCTCATGATTAAATTTGTTTAATTGAATTTAGTCTATTCTGTGTAGGGGTGTTCACTATTCGGTTCAAACCGAAAAACCACAACTGAATCGAGCGATTCGGTTTGGTTTGGTTGGTTTGTACATGAAAAAATTTTGGTTTGGTTCCAAACCAAACCGAACAAGAAAATTCGGTTTGGTTCAGTTTCTAAGCTCTATAAACCAACCAAACCGATTAACCCGAATTACAATAATAAGTTTTAATTTGTATTTATCTATCAAGTTTATTCAATATATTTACATAAAAATATATATTATGGAGGGTAATATGGTCATCAACATTTAATACTTCATTTCAAATCTTATTTGATAGTGATTTATTAGAGAAACAAGTGATTAAAATCTTATTTAAGACAAAGAGAATCTAAAGGCCAATTATTTTCAAGTTAAACCGAACCGAACCTAACCAAACCGAATTGGTTTGATTTGGTTTGGTTTTAAGGGACTCCGGTTTGGTTTGGTTCGAGTTGGGTCCGAATTTGGTTGGTTTGGTTTCTTAAATTTTTTCTATAAACCAAACCAAACCAAATCATGAACACCCCTAATTCTGTGTACAAGATTTTTAATTGGGCGATAACCAATTCACCCCTCCCTCTTGTTTGATCATTGCATAGTATTTTACCATTCATGTAGAACACTCCTAAATCACAAGAATCAGTTGTATTTATAACCATAAGGTATCTCAAAGTTTGGAAAGATTCTAACCTTCGTAGACTCATTTTGAAAAGTTAACATCGAAAAAATGCCGAAATCGGTCGACCGATGTCACCAAATCGGTCATCCAATTTCAAACACTGTATTTTGATGTGCTGACACAATTCATTTAGGTCGACCGATTTTGAAAAATCGGTTGACCGATTTTACTGATCCTACAGAACAAAATGTTACTGGCTAGGTCGGTCGACCAATTTTCAGAAACAAATCGATCGATTCTGTCAATTTTGTCGTATTTCAGTCAGTCTTCTATCTCTGCTTTCTCCAAGCCTTGGCCTATGTGAAGTCCACTTCATGTGTGACTTTTGACATATTTTACTGCACACTTATCACAAAAAATAGACCCTCAAATCAAATATGAATAGTTCAAACACTTGGGCCATGAACATCAATGAGAATTGGTTTTAGTGATTTGTACCTTCATAGATTAAATTATTATTTTTGTGATCATCAAAATCTACAGAGTACAACACAAATCAAGAGATTTAGTGCAAATAGGATAATCTTCATGTTATTAAAGCTTTTACATGGTTTAGAAACCTTTAGGGTACTAAACAGACCAAAGTGGGTGCTAATCTAGACTAAACAGATTAGAAAAAATTGTTTTTGGTAGACCCTTTCTGAATCGCATAAGCATTGAAGACATTATCTTTGAAATTGAAATAATGGCAAGAGTGGGTCTTCGAAGTGGAACAATCCAGGTTTCCAACAAACAAGTTGCTGGAAACTCAAATAGAAGAACTATAGGCTGATCTTGATTAGACAACTAGGGTGCTACAGTAAAAAATGACAAGAAAGCCCAAGGTTTAAGATTGTAGTACCCCGAAAATTTTTTAATTGAAAAATTAGAATAAATTAAAAATAATAATTTAATATTCCAGAATTAGAAAACATACGTACCATTATAACGGATGCGGAAACACATGGAAAAATTCCATAAAAATAATAGTTCAACTATAAACATACTCTCTAATGACCCATGAAGGAATTCTTGCGAAGAAAAATCAGATTATCTGATTTTAAAGCATTTTGTGACTTATTATCGTAATTAGGGAATAAGTCACATAATTACTATTATCAGTACTTAAGTGAGTCCAAAAATAAAATAAAAATCATGGATGGACTTCAAACAATGGGTATTGACAACCCAATGAAACAACTGGACCAAAGGAAGTCTTCTAGGCCACAAACTAGTTCATGCTAAGAAAATAACTGAAATTCAGAAATATTCACTAATGGACCAAGATAGGGTAAATTCTCACCTAATAGACCACCATTGGACTTCAAACCAAGCCCAAATTTGTGGTTACCACCTAAGGGAGGTTTCCATAAGCTTCCCATCACGAATTGGGGAGAGAAATCCTCCATTGAGGGAATGATACACGAAATTCGTACCCATTAGTTTCCTAATCTAAATTAGGTAAGTATAGACCCATACCTATTTAAATAAGCCCCCTCTCTCCCAAGGGACGACCTCAGGGTTGCTGAGGTTGTGCTTGGAGTCTCTGGAGGCTTGGAAACGCAAGGAGGAAGCTTGAGCAAAAAGCAACTCATGCTTTTCTTCATCTGCGACCTGCACACGAGGCCTCCCAAGATCATTACCAAAGGTTAATATAACCTCAACCAAAGTATGCAAGGCATATACCCTGGAAAGATGTTTGAGTATAGTTTCTTATGGCACCATTTTGCTCAATTTCTACCCAGTAGATCGTGAGTATTAGGCGTTTTCCCCGAGTGGTCAGAATTAGGGTTTTCTGAAGGACGAATCTTATTCGACCCAAAGGTAGGTCATCTCCATGCCAAACTCTAATAAACTTGTTCAGCTTGCATACATGTGTATAGATCATGTTTTATTGTTTTATCCAATTTTTATCATGTGGGTTTCACGAATTAAATCTGGTATGATGATAACGTTGTGCTGTTTTGTCTAAACACTGACTTGTCTTACGAATTCTACATCCTTCTGTGGTGTCATTTTTAGACCAATCATTCTACTTGAAACTTGTTACCCTATGAGTCTAGTTTCATTTAGCACTGGTTTCCCCAATTTTTGTTGTCTATACAGAGAGTATTAGCCCGTGCATGAGCACTGTGTCAGAATCATGTAGACAGTCACAATACATCTTGTTACCCAGTCAAACGACTCTTGTTTCTCGATTACTTGTTGCTGTAGAATGTATAGGAAGTACTCTAACCGAAAGAGATGGTTTCATCTGATTTGGATCACCCTAGCATTAGTTTTGATTTTTCGAACCCATAGGTGTCAAACCTAGTTGAACCGGACTAGGAAAACCCCCTTTTAAAGCACCCCTACACTAGAAACGGGAAGACAACGAGTCGACCTGTCGCCTTCAGAGGCGACAGGAAGGATGTTGCCTTCATCGATCAGAAGGCGACATGATGCTTGTTTCTTCTTACCATAGTGAGCTTTTCAGCCCTGTTTGGCCCGTTTTGCGTCGTTTTCGTGCCCCGTCTCTTGCGCGAAGTTAGTTACTGTACATGCATTTATCAACCATATAAAGTCTAAAACATATTGACATGATATTTAATTGATCTTAAGGTAAAACCATGTCTCTACCTCCGATATTCACTGTCTGCCTTGTTATTGAACTTGCTAAAACACCTAGTTACTCTAGAAAAATTGGTCATGCATGCTTAGGTTTTCCTACTTTAGCAATCATCATACTTTCCATAATGGAGTTTCTGTTGGGTTGAGTGTGTTTTGGAATTTCCTAAAGTTGTATTTCAATGATAACCAATGAACATCACTCATACTTTGATTTTGATGATGACACATTGTGATTTTGATGATGATATGTTCTTGATGTTTATATCTCATATTTTAATGATAATATCTTGTACTAATGATTTATGTGTTAATTTTGCAGGTGTATGCAAATTTTGTCATGGTGGTGTCGACACACCCTCTACTAGTGTCGACACAATGCTTCAAACCCAAGGCAAAATGATGAAGAAATGGTCAAGTGGTGTCGACACAGGATCAAGTAGTGTCGACACTAGTCCCAGTTCCCAGAGAACCCAGTTGACAGGTCTGTATTGTGTGTCGACACAGCCTCAAGTAGTGTCGACACTAGATCAGTTCCCAGAAGACCTGTTTGGCAGTTCTGGACAGTGTGTCGACACAGCCTGAAGTAGTGTCGACACTAGTGACTCTTCCCAGAGAACCATTATGCCAGTTTGGGACAGTGTGTCGACACACTCTGAAGTAGTGTCGCACACTCCGGCTAAAACTCAATTTCGTGAAATCATCTGGACACGTGGCGCTTGGGGTTCAAGGGTCTACCTAGGTTTTTGTGCCACGTACCCTAAGGCCTTTTATGGACATATGGGGTATAAATACCCATGTCCTTGGCACTCCAAGTCATCCCACGAGAGAGCAAGCCAAGACTTTCTGGAAAAAGGAGATTTGAGCGGGAAAGAGGCATCTGCATCCAGAGGAGCAAGCAGCGCCGCCCAAGGGAGAAGAAGAAGAAGAAGAGGGAGAAGAGGAGGAGCTCGAGATTGCAAGAGTGCTGATCCAGAAGGAGATCCAGCCAGTTTGTAATTGGTCAGAGTCCTGAATTTTCTGGGAATCTGTGTATGTGTTCTACACAGATCTCCCAATTCTATTTGTCCTCACCAATTCTATTGTATTGAGATAGATCGTGCTAGAGGATCTATTCTCTAAGTGTGCTTGGTCTAGCAGGACTTGGATCTATTGTGATCCAGAGGTTTGAGTACTTTGTACTCTGTTTGGAGCCCTAGTGCTCTGGTTGGAGCCGTGTGCTCTGGTGCTTGAGCCGTAGTGCTCAAGGGCTTGTGAATTTGCTGAATTCACAAGTGGTCTTTGGAGTAGGTCGTTGTGCCTATCTCCTGGGTTTCTTTGAGTTGTTGAACTCAAAGAGGTTAGAGTCGTCGTGCTCTAGTTTGTACTGCACTTGTGCTAGTGGTTCCTCCGTTGTGAGGAGGTGGACGTAGGAGACACAAGTTGTGTTCTCCGAACCACCTTAAATTCTCAGTGCACTGTGGTTTGTTGTGTGGTTTGCTGTTCTTAATCACTATCTCACACACCACACTGGGTCTGATCGAATTGTGTATTTATTCATTTTAATTCCGCTGCTATTCACACAATCTCTTAGTTCATTTACCAAAGTCACCTATCCGATCCCCAACAACTGGTATCAAAGAAGGTCAGAGTCAATTCTATACTCTGAGTGTTTGGTGAATTTTCTGTATTCAGATTTTGATCACTCAATTACTTGCTCATTTGCTGTGTGCTTGGTTTGATTCTATCATGGACTCTAGAGGTTTTGTTTTGAGGTCATTCAATCAATAGGCCTCCATTTTTTGATGGTACTGACTATCCTTACTGGAAGAATAGGATATGGTTTTTTCTTAGCACAGAACTATGAAGTATGGAGAATTGTTGAAAAAGGACCAAATGAAGTCACTGGAGATGAAGACCAATGGACCAGGGAGCAGATCAGAAGGGTCACCCTGAACTATAGCGCCATGAACATGTTGCAATGTGCCATCCATCCAAGTGAGTATTCCAGAATCTCCATGTGTAAGTCTGCCAAGGAGATGTGGGATAAATTAGAACTGCTTTATGAGGGCACATCTCAGGTCAGGGAGACTAAGGCTAACATGTTAGTTTCTGATTATGAGTTTTTATCATGCTAATGAAACTATATCTGAGATGTTTTCTAGGTTCATGGTCATTATAAATGGACTTCGAGCCTTGGGTAAGAATACTCAAATGAAGAATTGGTAAGAAAAATCTTGCGTTCATTATCTCCTGTATGGCACACTAAAGCAATGCTGTCATTGAAGATTCAAAGGATTTATCCAAAATCACATTGGATAACTCATTGATCATTAATGACATATGAGTTAAACCTTAAGAGATCAGAAGAACACATGCTCAAAACAAAACCATTGCTCTTAAAGCTTCATCTAGTAATAAAGGAAAATCTAAAGAAAATTCTGAGTCTGAGAATCTGAATCTGATAATGATAATCTTGCTTTCATCACTAGACAATTTAAGGCATTTCTGAAATCAAACAAGAAGAATTTTGGTAATAAGCAAAATGCCATGTCTAGTAAAAAGAAACATTTCTCTCATGTTGATCATAAGAAAACTGATGAAATTCCTGTGTGTTACAGGTGCAATAAATCTGGACATATGAAGGCTGATTGTCCAGAAGGTAAGAAGGAAAAGCACAAAACCCACAAGAAGGAGTTTCACAAAAAAAGAACAAGGCCATGGTGGCAACATGGTCAGATGATGAAAGCTCAGACTGCAATGAAGAATCCTCAAGTTCAGAAGAAAATGAATCTGCTTCATGGCTGGAAGCAGTGAAGAACAGGTAAATAGTCCTTTGAACTATTTACCATTGAAGATTGGCAAGAAGCATATGGTAATTTAGTTGAAAATCTTTCTGATGTTAGAAAGAAAATAAATATGAAAAGAAAAATTGAAAGCATTCTTCATGATACTTCATCATCTGAAAAATTTCTGAATTGGAAGCTCAGTTTAGATCAATCAAAGAAAATGATGAACTGTTGATCTTTGTTGATAATCTCAAATTGAAAATTCAAAATTGAACAAAGAACTTATTAACTCTGTTAAAAATTTGAAGAAAAAGAAAAGGAAAATCGAAAACTTGAATCAAATTGAAAAGCAAAATCTTTGCCTTAAAGAGAAAGAAGGAATCATCAAGAACTTCACTCAAGGTAAAGACAATCTGAATGCACTACTTGGAGTTAAGATGAATTCAAACAAATTTGGTTTAGGTTTTGAACCACAAAATTCAAAGAAACTGAATCATCTCAAAGAAAACAAAATCATCAAAAACTCCTTTTAAAATTTGTCAAGGCAAGTTCATCTGAAAATAAAGGAAAAATACAAAAACAAAAGAAACTGAGAGGTCGACACATACCTACCTAGGTCGACCACACTCTATGCAGAAGTCGACCTACCCTTCTTATAAAAATCACAAAAATTCAAACCAATCAATAATCATCTTTCTCATGGAAATTGGAATGTTTTTCTCCTCTTACAATTCAAGATGGAATAGTCTTGGAACCAAAGTACAATGGTAACAATGGTTCAATCCTTATTTCTATCATTCATCTCTTCCTGCATACCAACAACAATACATGCCAAGTTTTCACAATGGAACAAACCACTAAGAGGCATAATGTTCAGAAAATTGAAAAACAAAAGTTGAATCTTCTGTTTCAAAAACACTGTGAAGAAAATACACAAATTTGGGTTAGAAAGGATTTGTTATCTCTTCTCTCACTCAGATGTTGGTACCAATCTCATATGGGTACCAAAAACTTTTCTTGTCTAATTTGTTATGTGCAGGAAAGCATGCATCCAATTCCAACAACATCTGGATTCTTGACAGTGGATGTTCACGGCACATGACAGGAGAGAGAGAAATTTTCATGCTGATTGAAAAGGAAGGTGATCAGTCATCTTTGGAGGTATAATAAAGGAAAATAATTGGCAAAGGAAAAATTGGTAAGTCTCTTACCTAAGTGATGATGTTTGTTTAGTTGAGGGCTTGAATTACAACTTGCTTAGCATTAGTCAATTGTTGACAATGGTCACAAGATTCTTTTTGAACATGACTCATGCAAATAATTGACTCCTCTTCTGAGCAAATTAAATTGATTGGAAAAAGAGAAAATAATGTCTACATGATTGATTTGTGTGATACTTCTCTCCTTAAATGTTTGCTTGATTGCAATAAAATGACACAGCTTGGTTGTGCACAAAAGGTTGGGTCATGCAAGTTTCACAACCATTAGTAACTCATAAGAATGAATTTTAAAAGGTCTTCCTGAATCTCTCCAGTCATTGACAATCCATTTGTGGGATATGTGCTCAAGGAAAACAAACAAGAAAATTTTTTAAGTGTTCAATAAAGTACTTACATCTAAACCACTTGAGTTGCTTCATATGGATCTTTTTGTCCAACCAGAACTCAAAGTCTCAGTGGTATAGATATGGATTTGTGATCATTGATGACTTTACAAATATACTTGGGTCTTATTCCTATCCCAAAAAGTGATGCATGTTCAGAATTCAGAGATTTTTACAATTCTGCCTTAGTGGGTTATCTTTTAAACTGAATTCATCTTGGACAGATCATGGGGGTGAATTTGAAACAAATCATTTTCTGATCTCTGTACTGACTGAAAATTCTCCATAAGTTTTCTTCCCTAGAACTCCAGAACAAAATGGAGTTGTAAAAAGAAAAAATAGAACTCTTGTGGAAATGGCCAGAACTATGCTCATTGAAAGTAATTGTCTAAATCTTTTTGGGCAGAAGCTGTAAATACAGCTAATTTCATTTGAATAGAGCATTAGTAAGACTAAGATCAGAAAACCCCTTATGATTGTTCACAACAATAAAAAGCCCAAGTGTGACATATTTCAAAA
>JACBKR010005861.1:0-15814 GCA_014218235.1 Colocasia esculenta | reverse complement strand
TATGGATTCATTAAATTACAGGGGGATAAACGATCATCATTAAGGACTCCAACCATCTCCACTGTTTCATGCTAAGTTCTTTATGTGAAAAAGAGTACTTGGAGACTCTCAGATCGAAATACCTTGAAGGTCGCCATAGAGTAATGTTGCCAAATGTTAATGCGAAACACCACTGCTGCTAAACTCTAAATCATGGACCCAATTAACATCATGTATCTTCTTTCCTAGAGGCATAACCTAGACTCTACCTGACTACACAGTGACACATCCCAATCCAAAGCCTGACGAAAATCTACATACACCTAGAATCCTCCCCTTCGGGGTAGGAAAAAGATAGGTGTTGAGTCGGACATTCCTTCAGAGTTTGAATATGTTCCTTGAAATACTCAACTGATGGAGCTAGATCTAAGCATCAATCTTAGAAAAGTAATAGCTCCAGAATCTGATCGATTAGTTCATCAATTCTTGGCTAAGGGGTGAGACCCCGAATTTTTATTCTCTTTATATATGTATGTATTATGAATGGTGTGTTGGGTGTTCGGTTGTTATGTGCTTAGCATGCGTAGTTCATTGTGCCTACTATAAGTTTTATCCTTCTCTTGAGCATGAGCATGTGCGTATATCTATAATATATACAGAGTGTATATGATAACTAGTGTAGAAGTGAACAATTAGCTAATTAGAGGGTGTATACGAATACCAAGAATCTCTGACTTAGGATACTGGATAATACTATGCGTGTGCTATCTAAATATTGAAGAATATCCTATACTACCTATTTCATGGAATTTTGTAGAGTATATGAAGTACATATGTGTATGTACGTATATATGTTATCTTATGCGTGTGACAATTGTATACCTAATTCTACATGCATACACCTTGGTGTACTTATATATGCATGTGTATGTTTAATTGTAAACATAGTTCATTGCATGGTTAGTTAATGCGTACATTGTACTTCGTACATTGCATGTACATAAAGAGTTCAAGCATGGTAGGTGTATTAGTAGCTTATATTGGGATTCTATACTCCTCATGAATAAATGCATGTATTTTTATGATAATTAGGTGAGAATAGTCAATTGGCTAAATTATGCATATAGTACTTAAGCAATGTTAGGTAAAGTTGTGCAAGTCAATCTAATTATCGGTTCGCATGTTGTATCCATCTATTCAAGCATAATGTACACAAGTGTGCTACACCCATGTGTGTATACTATATATATGCCAAATCAAGTGTGTATGCATAGGTAGATATCTACGTACATCTCACCTTAGTGTATTCATGTATGCTTGTGTATGCCTAGGTATAAATGCTATTGATTGCCCGGTGTAGTAATATACATGTTATACCTTATACTTTGTATGCGTATGAAGATATTCATGTGCGTGTTGTTATCTTAAATGTACCTATGTATGTATGTGTAGGATAAGTAGTAATTATGGATAATACATGGTGTAGTGGTGTATACACTATACTACATAGATTCCATGTGCATGTATGAGTAGATAAGCATGGTTCTACACGATTCTGAGTTCTGGCAGAGAGTGTATTGGCGTCAACATGGATGGACACCATGTTATGTCAGCGTCCATATCGACGGACGCCGACCCTATGTAGCCGTCCAGGGATGTGGACGTCAATATCCCTAATTTTCTGTGCTCTGCAGAGCGCAGAGAACACTCATTGGGCTAGGCCTCTGATTGGGGAGATGTCTTCCCAACGTCTCTCTTGTCCCTTCAGCCCCTGCACGAGCCCCTCTTGCCCCCTTATTCTTTAAAACACCTCTCTTTGCTATCCTAGAGAGATCTTGGCTCATTTTCTAAAAAGAAACCCTAGCTGAGAGAAGAGATGAAGGACTGACCTTGAGAGCTCAGATCGGCGTTCTGAGGCTTGGATCCGGCGATCTTCTTCGACGAGGAGGAATCCAAGCATAGGAGAAGGCTTCCCGGCGGGACTGCGGCTTGCAACCCCCTGGAACCCGGAGCAAAGGATTTCTGGAGGCTTCTTGGCAAGAGCCAAGGAGAGCTTCATCGGCTATTTTGATCCGTTTAGAAGTTTTCTTCAGGCAAGTAACCCTAGGTCTTGAGCCTAGATATGTCCCCTAAGTCTCAGGAATTTTTGTGGATTTTAATTTGTGTCCTGGAGCCCCTATTCTGAATCTTTCTAAGCTCGGTCTGTGTTCTTACACAGACAGGAACTTGACGGCAAGAGACCTTGCCGTCAAGTGCATCTGTTAACGGCATGCGATAATGCCGTCAACCCCTGTAAACGGCTAGACATTGACGCTGAGTTCGTCAGGACAGAACCGTTAACTGTTTTCTCTCCTCTAAATGACTATTTTCGATGGGTTTCTCGCGATGAGGATATACTGTAAACCCTATACGTTATGTAAGATATCTATTGTGGTGTGTGGATGGGTTATTGAGCATGGTATGAGTAATGCAATTAATTGTTTTGTGAAAATGCATGTATGCTAAGATAATAACCTTCTTGATTCACTGTTTGGATGATTTAGAGAGGGTCGGAAAGTGCTAAATGTTGTGAGCCATGTATGCATGCATCAGTCATCCCCTGCAATTTCTATGATTTTTCCCATGTTATATGATTTGTTAGGGTTTATGTTTTGGAAAATAGAGAATATGTGTAGGACTATTAAATTCTCTAGTAAATCGTGCTTTGTGCCATAAATACGGGTAGAATGTCATGTAAATACAGGCATGTCAGGTCAGGGCTGAGGCATGTTAAATCAAATGCTTATGCTAGGTTCCATGCTAATAGGGATTTCAAATAGCATGTAAAATAGATGTTCGATTTTCTGTAAATTCTATTTAGCTCAGAAAAATCTGAAAAATTGAGGGTATGATCTTGAACCCGAAAATAGCATGTGGTTAAAATTTCAGGTCATTTGGACCAGTATATAAAGAGTTATGTGTTTTTCATGTGAAATGTAATAATCTACGTATGTTATCGTAATGTGGTTAGTTATTGCTTAAACCTAACCTGATTATGAAACTTCTGGAATGTTAATTATGGTCATCTGTAGTAGCATGGTCAGGAGAAAAACAGAGTCACATGTGCATGAGAAAATGAGGGAGATGTGAGTGTTATGTGTAAAATACGTGTTAAAACTCGGCATGAGTAAAGTGTAAAAGTTGTGCCTATGTGACACTGCTACCCTAGAGGCATCGGGAGCCGTATATAGAAAAGTCCCTATAGAAGGCTCCATGTGATATAAGTTTGTCCCAAAGGCATTGGGAAAACCCCGGAGGTGGACAAGTACCACTGGATAGGGTGGAGAGGGCTTCTCCCGGTCTGCGCAGTTACCAAGATTCACCGCTGTATTGCCTAGGTGGTGAGTATGTGTATGAGTTGTGTCATGCGTGTGTTATGAGTTGTGTTATGAGTTGTGTTGAGAGCTGTGCTAAGGAATGAGCATGAGCTATGAGATATTGTTAGTGTCCTCTACTGGTGGTTAGGACTATGTGTCATGGCAAATTGTTTAAGCAATGAAAAATGAACAAAGTGTGAAATATGTGAACATGGCACGTGGTAAGTGCAATCGATGTGATACACGATAAGTGAAAGTGGTAGAGTAAATGATGGGGAACGTGTAAATTGTGTAAGTGTGAACATGTGTACATGTCAAATGTGTAAAAGTGAACCATGTGAATGAGTAAGTGTGCAATCATGTGGGATAAACGTGTTAGATTGAGAACTTATGATATATGTCATGAAAGTGTTAAATGCATATCCAAACAGCAACCTAAATGTATGCAAAACGATGTTTCACTTGTGTAAGAATGAGTAGAATCCATATTAGGAACTTCCCTTTCAAACATATGATAATCTCACGTTAATTGCTATCATGTTGTGATTGAATTGTATATATATATAGCTCTCACGTGAATGAAATGGTAGTGAGCATGTAATAGGATTTTCACGTTTGCAAAAGGTTGATTATGAATATGGCAAATGCATGAAAAATATTTGGATTCCATGCTAGTTGGAGGCTCATTAGTATAAAAGTTTTATACTTAAGTGCTCATGGATTGCTAAATGGTTTCACCCTGTTTTAACCTTCAAGTCATGCTACGAATGTGAACCATGTGCATGTGATTTTATTATGTTTAAACAACAAGCAAATGTATAAATAAATACAAAAAGGTCATGTAAAAAGCAAGTAGTCATCATGCTAGCTTGTTCTTTTCTTTACGCTCAATTGTATGCTCTAGTAGTAGAAATATCCATGGGTTAAAAGAATGTGTGGGCGAATCATGCTACATGTTAAGTGTAACTAATAAGTGCATGTGTATGATGTAATGCTCATGATTTAGAATAGAATTATGGTAGACTAAAGCATGCTCCTGTGAAGATATATGTCTTGCTAGTTGAGAGTAAGGACCATGTGTACCTTCGTGATTTGATGATAGTGTGCATCTCTTTAATGTTAATGCCATATTGTGAGTGTGACATGTTTAAGTTTAAGACTTTGGTTTGCTTGCTGAGTCCTTGGACTCACTCTTGCTTCGGCGTACAGGTTGACAGGTATCTTTTTCTAGAAGGAAGCTTGGTGAGGATCGTCATTAGAAGACTATTTTGTGGAGCTATTACTAGTTGTACTTTTTCCTAGCACGAAAAGGATTATTGTATGGACAATATTTGGACATTGTAGTTCTCTTTATTTTGTATTAATGTGGACATTGTCTTTCTATCTCGCTATTTAGATTGTGGAATGTGTGCTGGTGACGGGTTAAGAGTTGAGTTGTTTATTTTATTCCGCTGTACTCTATTGCTATCCAGGTACATATCAACCTATCGACCAGTGTTGGGTACATGTCCCACTGTGACGACGCCCTTTTTACCGATGGGGATTGGTATAATCGTACCGGTATGAAGAGGGTCGTTACAGAGATTGGTATCAGAGCCCAAGGTTGAGACTGTACATGGATAGGCCATCACCGCCACAACATTGCAAAGTCTTCATAGGGAATTGTCCAATAAGTAGAAATTACTAATACTAGATGGAAAATAGTAAGGGAATAGTTAGAATATAGTAACCTAGGTTCTAATTGAGTTATTTATTTTGCAGACGATGGCTGGACGTGGTAGACGTAGGCTCAGTCTCGGAGGTATGAGCAGAACCGCAAGCTGAAGAATTTTGTGAGAGGACTTAAGCCATCAGTGAGGGCTAGGCTTCTGGAACTCGATTCACGTACCTTAGGAGAACTTCTAGGTGTGACCACCCAGCAAGAGAATGGAGCGGGATCTCTCCCAGAGGGGGAGGCAACTCCAGAGGAGAATATGATCAAGCCATTCCAAAGGCAAGATAGGAAGAAGGAGAAACCTTGGAAAGTCAACAATCAACTGTGGCCTCAATTATCGAGAAATCCGAGTGCATCCAGTGCGGGAAGCGTCATGGCGGGAGCGCATGTTGGAGAAAGGAAGGAAGGTGTCTTAAATGTGGAAGCAAAGATCATCGGCTTAAGAGTGTCCGAATCTGAAGACGAAGTTTACTCCACGAGGTGCTTCATCGATGGTATAAAGGAGCAAGGAGTAACTGGTGATGACCTCGGCAACGTCGCCACAGGTACTCGATGCGATCTTCGAGGACGAAGATCTTTTTCTAGAGGGGGAGGGTGTGAGACCCCGAATTTTTATTCTCTTTATATATATTATGTATATGAATGTGTGTTGGGTGTTCGTTGTTGTGTGCTTAGCATGCGTAGTTCATTGTGCCTACTATAAGTTTTATCCTTCTCTTGAGCATGAGCATGTGCGTTTCTATATATATATATATATATGCGTGTATATGATAACTAGTGTAGAAGTGAACAATTAGCTAATTAGAGGTGTATTACGAATACCAAGAATCTTGACTTAGGATACTTGGATAATACTATGCGTGTGCTATCTAAATATTGAAGAATATCCTATACTACCTATTTCATGGAATTTTGTATGAGAGTATATGAAGTACATATGTGTATGTATGTATGTATGTTATCTTATGGGTGTGACAATTGTATACCTAATTCTATATGCATAACACCTTGGTGTACTTATATATGCATGTGTATGTTTAATTGTAAACATAGTTCATTGCATGGTTAGTTAATGCGTACAATGTACTTCGTAAATTGCATGTACATAAAGAGTTCAAGCATGGTAGGTGTATTTAGTAGTTTATATTGGGATTCTATACTCCTCATGAATAACATGCATGTATTTTTATGATAATTAGGTGAGAATAGTCAATTGGCTAAATTATGCATATAGTACTTAAGCAATGTTAGGTAAAGTTGTGCAAGTCAATCTAATTATCGGTTCGCATGTTGTATCCATCTATTTCAAGCATAATGTACACAAGTGTGCTACACCCGTGTGTGATACTATATATATGCCAAATCAAGTGTGTATGCATAGGTAGATATCTACGTACATCTCATCTTAGTGTATTCATGTATGCTTGTGTATGCCTAGGTATAATGCTATTGATTGCCCGGTGTAGTAATATACATGTTATACCTTATACTTTGTATGCGTATGAAGATATTCATGTGCGTGTTGTTATCTTAAATGTACCTATATGTATGTGTAGGATAAGTAGTAATTATTGGATAATTACATGGTGTAGTGGTGTATACACTATACTACATAGATTCCATGTGCATGTATGAGTAGTAAGCATGGTTCTACACGATTTGAGTTCTGGCAGAAGAGTGTATTGGCGTCAACATGGATGGACGCCCATGTTATGTCAGCGTCCATATCGACGGACGCCGACCCTATGTAGCCGTCCAGGGATGTGGACGTCAATATCCCTAATTTTCTGTGCTCTGCAGAGCGCAGAGAACACTCATTGGGCAGGCCTCTGATTGGGGAGATGTCTTCCCAACGTCTCTCTTGTCCCTTCAGCCCCTGCACGAGCCCCTCTTGCCCCCTTATTCTTTAAAACACCTCTCTTTGCTATCCTAGAGAGCTCTTGGCTCATTTTCTAAAAAGAAACCCTAGCTGAGAGAAGATGAAGGACTGACCTTGAGAGCTCAGATCCGGCGTTCTGAGGCTTGGATCCGGCGATCTTCTTCAATGAGAGGAAGTCCAAGCATAGGAGAAGGCTTCCCCGGCGTTGGACTGCGGCTTGCAACCCCTGGAACCCGGAGCAAAGGATTTCTGGAGGCTTCTTGGCAAGAGCCAAGGAGAGCTTCATCGGCTATTTTGATCCGTTTAGAAGTTTTCTTCAGGCAAGTAAACCCTAGGTCTTGAGCCTAGATATGTCCCCTAAGTCTCAGGAATTTTTGTGGATTTTAATTCGTGTCCTGGAGCCCCTATTCTGAATCTTTTTCCAAGCTCGGTCTGTGTTCTTACACAGACAGGAACTTGACGGCAAGAGACCTTGCCGTCAAGTGCATCTGTTAACGGCATGCGATAATGCCGTCAACCCCTGTAAACGGCTAGACATTGACGCTGAGTTCGTCAGGACAGAACCGTTAACTTTTTCTCTCCTCTAAATGACTATTTTCGATGGGTTTCTCGCGATGAGGATATACTGTAAACCCTATACGTTATGTAAGATATCTATTGTGGTGTGTGGATGGGTTATTGAGCATGGTATGAGTAATGCAATTTAATTGTTTTGTGAAAATGCATGTATGCTAAGATAATAACCTTCTTGATTCACTGTTTGGATGATTTAGAGAGGGTCGGAAAGTGCTAAATGTTGTGAGCCATGTATGCATGCATCAGTCATCCCCTGCAATTTCTATGATTTTCCCATGTTTATATGATTTGTTAGGGTTTATGTTTTGGAAAATAGAGAATATGTGTAGGACTATTAAATTCTCTAGTAAATCGTGCTTTGTGCCATAAATACGGGTAGAATGTCATGTAAATACAGGCATGTCAGGTCAGGGCTGAGGCATGTTAAATCAAATGCTTATGCTAGGTTTCCATGCTAATAGGGATTTCAAATAGCATGTAAAATAGATTTTGATTTTCTGTAAATTCTATTTAGCTCAGAAAAATCTGAAAAATTGAGGGTATGATCTTGAACCCGAAAATAGCATGTGGTTAAAATTTCAGGTCATTTGGACCAGTATATAAAGAGTTATGTGTTTTTCATGTGAAATGTAATAATCTACGTATGTTATCGTAATGTGGTTAGTTATTGCTTAAACCTAACCTGATTAATGAAACTTCTGGAATGTTAATTATGGTCATCTGTAGTAGCATGGTCAGGAAGAAACAGAGTCACATTGTGCATGAGAAAATGAGGGAGATGTGAGTGTTATGTGTAAAATACGTGTTAAAACTCGGCATGAGTAAAGTGTAAAAGTTGTGCCTATGTGACACTGCTACCCTAGAGGCATCGGGAGCCGTATATAGAAAAGTCCCTATAGAAGGCTCCATGTGATATAAGTTTGTCCCAAAGGCATTGGGAAAACCCCGGAGGTGGACAAGTACCACTGGATAGGGTGGAGAGGGCTTCTCCCGGTCTGCGCAGTTACCAAGATTCACCGCTGTATTGCCTAGGTGGTGAGTATGTGTATGAGTTGTGTCATGCGTTGTGTTATGAGTTGTGTTATGAGTTGTGTTGAGAGCTGTGCTAAGGAATGAGCATGAGCTATGAGATATTTGTTAGTGTCCTCTACTGGTGGTTAGGACTATGTGTCATGGCAAATTGTTAAGCAATGAAAAATGAACAAAGTGTGAAATATGTGAACATGGCACGTGGTAAGTGCAATCGAGGTGATACACGATAAGTGAAAGTGGTAGAGTAAATGATGGGGAACGTGTAAATTGTGTAAGTGTGAACATGTGTACATGTCAAATGTGTAAAAGTGAACCATGTGAATGAGTAAGTGTGCAATCATGTGGGATAAACGTGTTAGATTGTGAACTTATGATATATGTCATGAAAGTGTTAAATGCATATCCAAACAGCAACCTAAATGTATGCAAAACGATGTTTCACTTGTGTAAGAATGAGTAGAATCCATATTAGGAACTTCCCTTTCAAACATATGATAATCTCACGTTAATTGCTATCATGTTGTGATTGAATTGTATATATATATAGCTCTCACGTGAATGAAATGGTGGTAGTGAGCATGTAATAGGATTTTCACGTTTGCAAAAGGTTGATTATGAATATGGCAAATGCATGAAAAATATTTGGATTCCATGCTAGTTGGAAGGCTCAATTAGTATAAAGTTTATACTTAAGTGCTCATGGATTGCTAAATGGTTTCACCCTGTTTTAACCTTCAAGTCATGCTACGAATGTGAACCATGTGCATGTGATTTTATTATGTTAAAACAGCAAGCAAATTGTATAAATAAATACAAAAAGGTCATGTAAAAAGCAAGTAGTCATCATGCTAGCTTGTTCTTTTCTTTACGCTCAATTGTATGCTCTAGTAGTAGAAATATCATGGGTTAAAAGAATGTGTGGGCGAATCATGCTACATGTTAAGTGTAACTAATAAGTGCATGTGTATGATGTAATGCTCATGATTTAGAATAGAATTATGGTAGACTAAAGCATGCTCCTGTGAAGATAATATGTCTTGCTAGTTGAGAGTAGGACCATGTGTACCTTCGTGATTTGATGATAGTGTGCATCTCTTTATGTTAATGCCATATTGTGAGTGACATGTTTAAGTTTAAGACTTGGTTTGCTTGCTGAGTCCTTGGACTCACTCTTGCTTCGGCGTACAGGTTGACAGGTATCTTTTTCTAGAAGGAAGCTTGGTGAGGATCGTCATTAGAAGACTATTTTTGGAGCTATTACTAGTTGTACTTTTTCCTAGCACGAAAAGGATTATTGTATGGACAATATTTGGACATTGTAGTTCTCTTTATTGTATTAATGGGACATTGTCTTTCTATCTCGCTATTTAGATTGTGGAATGTGTGCTGGTGACGGGTTAAGAGTTGAGTTGTTATTTTATTCCGCTGTACTCTATTGCTATCCAGGTACATATCAACCTATCGACCAGTGTTGGGTACATGTCCCACTGTGACGACGCCCTTTTTACCGATGGGGATTGGTATAATCGTACCGGTATGAAGAGGGTCGTTACAAGGGAACGCCGTTTTTTATTATGAGTCGATTCAAATGCTGTAACTAAACCGACCCCAGTCTCATTGAAACCATCCTTCTTTTAACAAATAGCATGGGGGCTCCCATGGGAGGTACTGGGTATGATAACCCCTTCTTTAACAACTCCATTAGTTGTTCCTTTAGCTCTCTCAATTCGGCAGGTGACATTCTATAAGGTTCCCTAGAGACTGGGGCAGCTCCTTGCAATAGTGAAATATAGAAATTACTTCTCTTTAGGGGGAATACCAAGAGCACTCTGGAAAACACATCTAGGAAATGCTTAACCACAATGATATCCTCATATTTACATCTTTTTTTTCTTCTCCCCATGAAGCAAGGAATGCTAACCCCTTTCTATATCCTATGGGCTCAAGGGCAGAGCAAGAGATAGGCCTTTACAGTTTTAGTTCCTGAGTAAACCAGCCTGGATACTCACTAAAGGTTCCTTACTCTTCTTGCAATTCACCGCATCATGTTGAGTCAGCCAATCAGCTCTTAAAATTCACGTCATAGTGATCCATGGCCATGTATACTAGATCAGCTGGCAGGTTCTTTCCTCCGATGTCCACATCAGTAGAAGGAAAGTATTGGCTAAGTTTGGTTCCTGCCCAAGGGGTGTTGTGACTGGAAATTCACCATCTAATGGTATCGGTCTCATATATAGGGTGTTAGTGAATTCTTGGGATATGAATGAATGTGTAGTTCCAGTATCGAATAAAACAAAAGCATGTCTCAAAAGTATTTTAAGAGTATCTTCCACAACTCCTCCTTCCTCAATAGTTTCTGGTTCCAATATGGCTTGTAGGGGTCCTTGCCTCCGTTGTCTTTCAGACGCTTGTCCTGGGTCTGCTCCTTGACTAAGGGATAGTTAGAGATCCTATGGTCGTGGCTTCCACAACGTAAGCATATTCCTTGGTCTCTCCAGCATTGTTCAGTTTAGTGACTAGCCTTGTCACAGTGCTTGCAACTCTCTGAGGGGATCAATACTAGTTGCTTGTTTGCTTCCCACGGCTTCTTGTCTTGTCGTCCACATACTAAACACTGGGCCTTTTCTTCTAATAGTCGGTTGGATCATCCAGTAGCAGATACTTGTTCCTTTTTTACAGTACTTCCTTGATTCTTTCTGCAATTTTCATTACATCCTCCAATAGTTGGGCTTTCTTTATCATGTCAGCATAGGTCTAGATGTCCATTGGCGCCAGTTGAGTGATATAATGGGCTGCAATCCATTCAGGAATCATTTAGCTTTCATCTTCCCGTCCCAACTAGGTGGTTTGCATAATAGGCCAGGCGAGGGAACTAAGCCTCGTACTCAGCTACAGTAAGCCCGGGCTATTTTAAAGCTGCAAACTCGGCGGCCTTCCTCTTTGTACCCTTTCAAAAAATATTTATTATTGAAGTGCTCAGCAAACTATTCCCATGTCACTTACTGACCTTGAAATTTTGCTTCTATCGACTCCCACCATGCCCTGGCATCCTTTTCCAATGGAAAGTTACCAATAATACCTTATCTTGGTTGTTACACTGCATGACCGTGAATACCCTCTCAATCTCCTTGACTCAATGTTTAGCAGTGTCTGGATCTGTACTACCCTCGAACCTCGGCAGGTTTATACAATGAATGTTTCTGTGGAGTTCACCAACTCCACGGTTTCACCACCCTGAGTGGCTTGCAGGATTGCCTTTGTCAAATTTTGGAGTGTCTGCTTCATGTTTCTTGCCTGTGCATGCTTAGTGGCCATTGCAAGTAATAAGTACCTTCAAAATGGTATCACTGGTTAGAGATCTAATTACAACACATATGAGTCCTCTCCCATGGCTCTACTCGAGCTCACATTAGGTATGGCAATTTGACGCGTGTAATCTTGAAAAGTTTCATCTTAATTAAAGCTCTGATATCAAAAAAACTGTCATGCCTCGATGTGAAATTTCAGAACACGCAGTTGTATTCATATCATATATAGAACAAATATATATAGAGAAATTTGATGATAACAATACATAATACGCAAATATTAATCCTAAATAACAACTCCTTATTACATCCATAAAACTTCAGAGCCAACCATAGGGCCATTGTTCCAATACATAATAGACTCAAGCAAAGCAATCTAATAGAGACTCTATTTCAAATTCTAAGAATTCTATTCAAAAGTTTATGATATTTGTGGTACTCTTCCACTCTTGCCCTTCCCCTTCATTATGCATAGCCTCATCATCACTACCTGAAATATTTAGGAAAACAAGTGTGAGCATGCTAACGCCCAGTAGGATTTACATCTCATGGTAACAATTCTTAAGAAGCAGAATTCTTACAGGATGAAGACAAAAGCATGCACAATATTACCACAAGATCAAATGACTGATTAGAGTAGAATACTCAATAGATTTTCATAACAAATTAAATAGACTCTCATAAGCATTGGACAAGAATTTCAAGAATGAGAACTTATCAAATGAATAGGAACTGGCCATTTTCACACAAATAACATAAATCACATGATCAAACATATCATATCACACGATGACACATTCAAATCTTGCACACATACTGGTGTCATGCCACACACCACAAGTCGTACTCTCGCAGTTAATAAGTATGTTGGGGTGCTCCTCCCAGGACCAGATAGGCCCTTATTTGCATAGACATTACTAAATGGACCGAAGTCCCACATTGTGCCGATCAAACATTATATATTATGGCCACAAGTTTCCAAGAACAAGCTCATAGTAACAAGGACATGAACATTCACACCGTCCAAGATATGACAATAGCTCGAAAGATTAATTAGACAGCATAACAACTTATTTTTAAGTTCCATAAACTTTAATGACTTTGACAAAAATAGAATAGGATGTGATGATCGGTCTGTCCCCATGTAATTTTATAATTACATAATATTGGGTATTAACAAAACTAAACTAGATTTTATCAATAATATCTAATGAATATTTCATAAGTCTTAAGTACAGGAAAAATACCAAGTTCAAACAAGCAATAAAGGTATGCATTACTTCTCTGAAGCTTTAATCTTTTCAACATGATATTTCTCTAAGTCCATATCGATTTCTGTTGAAGATCATAACAATTTCCTTATAAGACTAAAAAGTCATGTGGTTTCAAACAAGTCGATGTTGTAACGATTCTATAAGTCACCGTAATGATTTCTTTAGAGCTCGTAACGACTTGCCTGTCATAACGATTCTATAAGTCATCGTAACGATTTCTTTAGAGCTCGTAACGACTTGCCTGTCGCAACGATTCTATAAGTCACCGTAACGATTTCTTTAGAGCTCGTAACGACTTGCCTGTCACAACGATTCTATAAGTCACCGTAATGATTTCTTTAGAGCTCGCAACAACTTGCTCGCCGTAACGATTTGTAAGTTACCATACGATTTCTTTAGAGCACAACGACTTGCTTTCCATAATGATTTGATAAGTGTTTCACAATGATTTCTTCAGTGAACACAACGATTTACTTTGCATAACGATTTGATAAGTGTTTCACAATGATTTCTTTAGTGAACACACGATTTTCTTGTATAACGATTTGATAAGTGTTTCACAACGATTTCTTCAGTAAACACAACGATTTGCTTTGTATAACGATTTGATAAGTGTTTCACAATGATTTCTTCATTAAACACAATGATTTTCTATGTCTCATAATGACTTGGTCAATCTGACTTATTCATAACAATTTCATAAGTCATATAGCCATCGATTTCATATCTTGATATCTTATTCATCTTAAAAGCGTGACTAGTCAAAGTCCACATAGATATCTCTCTAACGCTTCTGCATTATGAGATCTGAACGTATCTCTGCATGCATGCAGACGATATCATCCATTATCGTGCTTACTCTGATTACGTCTTTTAGACTTAGCTATTTGGCATTACTATTTTCATGTCTATTGCTACTAACGTTGACTGACATCAGAGACAGCTTAGCTGTCTGCTATTGGAGATTAACATTTGTGCAGACCTCTGATCCAGCTCCACGTTACAACGTTACTCAAAATAGAACCAAAGGATATCTCTGAAGATCTCATCTTTTGCATGCTCAAGTGATCAAAAGACTGTTGACTGGAAGCTTCCAGAGACTCCAGGTGTCATTCAGTCTAATGGATACTCAAGAGAGAGAGACAACGAACACTTCAACGTCTACATTTCAAATTGAAGATATAATACAAGTCAGAAGAATAGAAGAAACAACTAGAACAAAAACTAGATAGATGCAACAAAGATCAATTCGTTCAAGCTTTCAAGTCTTCCAAAAAGAAAAAGGATCTATAGAGCCAAGAATTTCATTCCTTTTTTGTTGTAGCTCTTTGCTCTCCTCTTTCTAGTGAAAAGTCTTGAGAGAGCTTGTGTAGTTTTGAGAGTGCGTTTAGCTTTGATTCTTCCTCTCTGTTCTAGTTGTTTCAGATCCTTGCTTGTCAAAAGCTTGATCTAGGGGCTGATTTCATTCAATTTCTTTGAGGAGCTTTCCTTCGGTTGTGAAGGAAGACCTGGTGGTATCCAGGGTGTAGTTCCCTTCGGTTGTGAAGGAAGACCTGGTGGATCCAGGGTGTTGTGTCCCTTCAGTTGTGAAGGAAGACCTGGGGGGGTATCCAGGGTGTTGTTGTTCCCTTCGGGTGTGAAGGAAGACCAGCTGAGCTGGGTGCTGTTGCATCCTTAAGGGGACTGTACCCTAGTTAGTGAAATCCTGAGTTGTTGCTCAGGGACTGGACGTAGGACTCTAAGGAGAGGTGGTCTGAACCAGGAAACCTTATGTTGTGTGATTGTCTTCTTTGTGTGTTTGATATTAAACTAACAGTCACTAACTCCTTCGAAGAACGTTTGTGTGAATGTTTTTAGTTACAAGTATCTTCTAGATTATTTTTAAAGACCCATTCACCCCCCCCCCCTCTTGGGCTCGTCAACTGGGAAAACAAGTGGTATCAGAGCGAGTCTCTTCGACAAAAGAAAAATGATCCAACAATCTGAAGAGTAAAGATCCATGGCAGCTCAAGGTAACTTTGAAGGTCAGTCTGTCAACCACCCCCTCACTTCGATGGTGAAGACTATCCTTACTGGAAGACCAGAATGGAATACTTTCTACAAGGCCACGACTATCAAATTTGGTCCATAGTAGAAGAAGGTGATCGGTAGTCACAATGAGAAAGCGCAATGGACAGATGATGACAGAAAGAAGATCTCCTTGAATGCAAAGCAAAGAGCATCTATGCTGTGCTCTAAGTAAGAAGGAGTTCAACAGAGTTTCAGCCTGCAAATCCTCATGGAAATGTGGGAAAAGCTCAGGATCACATATGAAGGCACAGACAAGGTAAAGGAAACGAAAAAAAATCGACATTCTTGTCACTCAGTATGAGAGATTTCAGATGCAATCAGGTGAATCCATAACTCAAATGTTCAGTCGGTTCACTGAAATCACAAATGGACTAGCTGGTCTGGGGAAAACCTATGAGATTGCAAGACATGGTGAGGAAAATACTTAGATCCTTACCGTCCTCATGAACCCCAAAGGTCACAGCAATAGAAGAAGCTAATGACCTGAAGAGAATGTCAGTAGAAAGCTCATTGGGTCCCTCATGGCGCATGAGATCAGCATGGAAAGGCTAGGAGAGTCTCTAGCAGAAAGAAGCACTCCAACGCCTTAAAAGCTGAAGAAGATTCACCAGAAGCAAGTTCAGATG